>JAKCPI010015533.1:0-36579 GCA_023213315.1 Euborellia annulipes
CACGTGGCCTTAATTACCCACTTACACATTGAGGGCGCCATCAATCAATGCTAATTTATGTTAATCAGTTCATCACCACTAGAGGTCCTTTGCTTACTCTACACGGCCATAAATTTGCCAAATTATGAATTCCATTCATCTTAAAAGTAACTTACAATTTTAATTATACATTGTTATGATTAATTCAGATATTGAGATTACAAAACCAAAAAAAATAAAATTAGACGCTGTATCGTCACAATATATATATATACAATTTTTGCTAGTTTAATAAGAGTAGATATATAGTTCATTACTCCATTAACCATATCTTACTTATACTAAGGAGGTTAAAGTTCAAAAATTGCCTGAGGAAGCAGAAAAATATACTGCGAAACGTAGCAACATTTTTGAAAATTTAACTTCTAATTTTTTTCAAGTCCAAGTACCCAATAACCAGCCACAAAGAAAAATATTCAATCATGGACGATAACAACACCAAATTAAGTGAGGCTCATTTTTTCAAAATTTATTTCGCTTTAAATTAATTATAAAACATTAGTATTCTAAAATGAATAACTCTTGCCTAAATCATATGTTTCTTTTTAATTTACTTTTATAAGCCGGAGATATTTCTGCCGCACTCTGTTGGGTATATGAAAAAAATGAGTTTGAAGTAGGATTTCTAGCTCAGGAAACAAATTGGTGGTCAACAGAAAGCAACCCTTGCCAAGTGGATTTTTTTTCAAGAAGAGTGAAAAAAACAACATTGCCAATATTATTAGTTTCTGTAGAACCGGCTAAACAACTTTGCGATCTAATTGAAGACACGCGGGAGATTTGCAATTCGAGTTTCCCTTCTGGCTAGTATTAGCTCAGTGAAATGGGTTAACGTCTCAATTTCCTTCATTTTCGACATGGACTGATGGAATGAACTCTTCAATCTGTTAAAACTTAATGCGGAGAAATGGAAAAAGTTTCTTCTATGAGAAAAAAAAATGTTATAATTTCAAATTTAAGATATCGATAAAAATTGAAATATTTTGCATTTTAGTATTTTTTTTTCTTTTTTAATAAACTAAAGATTAAAATACAGTGTTAAAAATTTCTTATATAATTTTACTATAAATGGGTCATTTAAAATTACCAAACTCAATGACCCGCGGGCCATAGGTTGCCGATGTCTGTTTTAGGACATCATAAGCCATAATAATATCGGCATTTTAAGTGAATAATTTTTATTAAATTATTCTCATTCAGGTCATTTTTTTTAAAATTAAATTTAGTTGTTTCATGTCCATTTTAATAAAAAATAAAAGATTCACGGGTTTTTGGACAATTTTTTTTATTAATGTTAAATATCAATTTTCGTACGACGTTTCGTCCTTTTTCAGGACTTTTTCAAGTACTGAAAACAAAGGACAAAAGAACAATTAGATTACACAAATCAAATGAATGCATAATATTTCAAATTACAATAATTTATACATAATTGGCTATTATTGAAATATTATGCATTGATTTGATTTTTGTGATCTGAGTGTTCTTTTGTCCTTTGTTTTCAGTACTTGAAAATGTCAGTGAAAAAGGACGAAAAATCGCGTCGTACATTGATAAAAAAAATTGTCCAAGAACCCGGAGAATCTTTTATTTATTAAATTAAATTTCAGGACCAAACAATTATTGGATTTTCCTTTTATTTCAAATTACAATTTTTCATTCACAATTTGGACTTCTTGAAGCTCTTAGATTTTTTTCTAGTTAAAAATTCATTGTCACAAATTGTACTACTAATATTAAAAACTTTTTTTTCATTGATTCATTTAGGCATCAACTTTGCAAACTCACTAGTATCTCAAATCTGTAAATTTTTTATTACATTTATTATTAATTACTAGGGGAGCTCTATAGCGTACAGAGTCTTGAAAAAGTTTTCGCTTTATTTATTATTTAATAACGGGTGATCGATTATTCTTTCATTAGAATTTGATCGAGGAATTTAGCAAAAAGTGCCGATTCAAATGATCTCCATTTCTTTAGATCTAAACCATTGCATGGATGCCAAGCACAAGTTCAGACCTGTTTGAGACTAAAAGAGATTAATTTTTTAATTTCTATTATTCCCCTCCGCTCGTTCTGGGCTGCTGGTAGGGAAATTGAGAGAGAGGGCCCGGGGTGAAGTGTCATGCCGGGTCAAGCGGGGAAGAAGTGCCTGTAAAGTGTGTTTATATACTCAGATTCCACGTGGTAGCTACGTAAAAATAATATTGTTTTATTGTTATTGTAAATTGACCTTTTGCCTTTTACTTTTGGACCAAAACGATACTCGTGATATATAAAGGGTCTTTTTTTTAGAGGTTCGCATCTTTAAATTAAAATAAAACAAAGAAAATTATTTTTAATATCAATGAAACTGGCTTTATTGGAAAGATAATTTTATACCATTAATGTTTGAATATGATTTCGGCCATGTGGCCGCCGCAGATGGCGCGGAGATGGCGCAATCTTGATTTCCAATTTTCACATACTTTTCGTAGCAATTGTGACCGTATTTTGCCAATAATTCGCCGAATGTTGTGTTCCAAGTGTTCAATCGTCTCTGCTTTATCGATTTTGGGGATACGTCATTTGTCTAGATATACCTAATAATACTTAATTAGACTTCACATAAAAGCCAGATGAGAATGAAAAATCAACTGGTGTGGGCATCACACGACTTTCACATAGGTTTCTCCCTTATTTGAAATCCATCATGGTCACCAAATTTTCTTCATTCAAATTACTTCAATTTGTGTTCCCCCCAGCCATTTTGAGAAAACCGGATAAAAGATGAAATTGCAAAATATCAAAAATCAAGTAAACATGTAGGTACAGCACACAGACCATTGGATTTTTGGTCACTTTTCGGCCTCTGGGGACCATAATATCCGGTTTTATGTTTCCTAAATTCCTTCCACTTTAGAAGTCAAAAAGTGAAATTTACTTTTTTCACTTCGGAGATAGAAACTCTCAAAGAGTCAAGATTCCGAAAGGCGATTGTAATTATTCACATTTGGCAATAAATTGATTATAAGGTACAAACTTCTGTCCTAAATTTAAGTTCATTACTAAAAGCTCCCCTATAAATTTTTCCGATTTTTCTGCATTTACGAACCGGAAGTTCTGAAGTTAAAAATTATAAAATCTAATGTCTTATTTGTTCTAGAAATTCAAATACCAGTACGAAATTTATTCGATTTTTCTTCATGGGCTTATCATGGTTTTCGTACTACCGTTAGATGAAATCGAGGGGTGACCCGCGACCTAATATCGTGTACATCTACTTCTACTTCCACTTTCATTGCCAAGTAGAAGACAATAGATATAGGGAAATTATCTAATCTTCTTCCTTCTTCTTCTTAATCTTCTCAATAGGCCTGCGCCTGTTTCTCCAAATGAAGGACGTTGTTCCATTCGATTTTTAGTCAGAGTGTACATTTAGGCCCGCTTTCCAACTTTTTTTGGCCTTCCTCGGCTTCTTAGACCCTGAGGACGATATTCTTTTGCTACTTTTGCCAATCGGTCCTCTCCCATACGATCTACATGGACTGACCATTCTATTTTTCTAATGCTGACCCAGTCGACTATATCTGGTATGCATTATCTAATGAATTCCAAAATAATTCCAAAGACTTGTACACACCTAATTCCAATCACGGTTTACCCCGGATGAAATACATAAGGCTCTAGATCTGGACTATTAAACATTATTATATTATCATCAGGAAATTAATTAAAACCAATAGAATAAGTGAAAATACAATTGTTTTTAAATCATGAACTTTCCCGTGAAAATTATACTTATAGTTTGATTGTCTTTTTGAAATGAATTTTTGTTGAAGTTTGTTTTAGAATTCTATGGATACAATTTGATATCATTATCATTTAAAATTAATTAAAACGAGTCATAATAGGGTAAAGGGAGAAAGTTGAGAGTGGCTTTTATACTCCCAATTGCAATTTAATTATCTATTAAGTAGCTTTTCCTTGACTTTATAATCATAAATCTTGTTCAATGAATTACTTTTTTCGTTATACTTAACATTTTTTTTCTAGCTATTAAAATGAAAAATTGTTTTAAGATAGTTTTATATTCAGAATCATTAGAGGAAAATTTTTAGATCTTTTTTTAATCTTTGAATTTATGAATGAAAATTAAAAAAAAAAAATAATCATTTCTAAATTGAAAGTTAAATTCCGAGTAGCATAATTTTTATAAATTAATTGAAACAATATAAAGAGTGTGTCTTCTGCTGGAATAATAATTTTTTTTAATGTATTTTATAACGAGACTATAATTTTCGAGGGCTTTGCATTGATTCACAGGAATTGATTGTAATAGACTGATGAAGAGGGCAAAGTCCTCGAAACTATAATCTCGTTATAAATGCGATTAAAAAGAATTTATTTTTCCAGCGGAAGATACACACTTTTATTTTCTCCTTTAATCATTTTTTTCCAACAATTTCGTGAGAGTTAAACAAGTTACTACGGAAAACAAAAAGATTTTTTCCAGCCCAGAGAACGATCTCTAAGTTGTTCTACATTGTATTGTAGGATTTTATTCTCTACTCCTTTCAATGTAAAATTCTTTTTAAAAATAAAGATTCATTTTCGCCTTGAGAAAGGCGCTTGTTGTTTACTGGTCAGAGTCTTCCGATCCAACTGACAGGTGAACGGCGGAGGCACTTACCCCTTTTATAATCACAGTCCGCGCGCCGCGAAAATGTTACAACGTACGTCACCCTAAGGCCGCGACCAATTAACCAATCAGTTTAATTGCTAATTAGAGCCGCCAGACTTATAAAGGCAGCAAACCTCTCCGAAGGAAAATCAGTTGCTGAACCTCAACGAAGGGATCAACTCTCTGAAGCGAAGAAGTAATCTTATACACGTTGTGTTTAAAGTTTGCCAAGAAATTGTCACGAAAAGGCAATAAATGCGGGCTTTGTGCCAATATTTTATTTAAAGCAATTTTCTACCGCTTCTGTGGGAAATTCTTATTTTTAAATAGCATTTTCTGGCTTTACGCCGCCCAAAGAGATTTTAATCTCTGAAGTCTCCCATCAAGCCCGGCGAGCATCCATCTAACTAGCCCTTCCGAGCCAAAACTAAAATTCATCCATCATCTTAATAATTTTCCTATAGAATTTAATATCATATACTAGTAATTCAAATTTTCTTGATACTATTTTTTAGGAGAAGTCATAACTTTTAAATCAGGGGTGGCCAACACGAGGCCTGCAGGTCCGCATGCGGACCGTGGACCTAGGATCAAATGAACATAAATGTTAACTTTATTCTACGTGCCACCAAAAGAACATTACATCATGAGTCCTTCGTATCCATATTTTTTTAAATTATACCTAGAGAGAAATTTGAAATATTTCGCATTTTTTGAAAAATTCATTGGTTTGAGCTATTTTAAATATCCCATTAATTCTCTTCTACAAGGGAAATAAATAAATAAATCTTTATTCCTCGACCTGCTTAGAGGCACAAGTCCTCGGTGGCTAGGTCCTCCAAACATCAATACAATCTAGCTACAATACATTAACAAACATCAATACAAATTAACTACAACAATTTAACAAATAATAAACAAGTACAAAAAAAAAAAAGAAAAAAAATAGAAATGTATGCTCATTAACAAATAACATGACCATAGATTTCCATCAAAAGACAAAAAGTAATTTAAAAATTCCGCGCAAAAACCCGATACCAGGAGCAAGCGACGCATTAGCCATCCCGGCATTTGCCATAAGTTGTTAAGGAAACCTGGTCAAAACCTTAACAAGGATGGTATGACCTCTCTCTACCTCAGCTAATCTCTGCTTGTGAGAACTAAATAAAATTTTGTACAACTCTAGGACTTGACAAAATTTATAATTGATTTAATCATAGGAGACAGAGGACTATAATCCCAAGTAGTAATAAATAGACTAATAAAGGTCAATTAATTAATAAGATGTATGATCATATTTTCTGCATTTCAAATGAAACTTGCCCTTTGGGAACAACAGTTGAGTACAAAAAACTTTACTCACTTTCCTACATTGTCATTGCAACGAAGGATGGGTTCGCTTCTTTGATATCTGACTTAATCTCGAATTTGATAATCGATTTCAGTATTTTATAAAACATCATGTTCTTTTTTTGAGCATTTACAACGCCGCGGAGAGTGAATTTATTACCGGGAAGATTACAAATGGAACATTGGGAAGGGTGTTGTGATACACAGTTAAAAGGAGAAATTCCATCAAGTTAGTTTGGAAGAGTTCTATAAAACGTATTTGGACAAGGATAAATATCCTTCGTTTTACAAACATGCTCTGTCGATGGTTTCGCTATTTGGAAACACTTATGCGGCATAAGCCCAGAATTAACACAGGACCGTCAAAGAGAGTGGGAGAGTATTAAGGGGGCCGAACTCTTATCTCTATAAGAGTAGTAGTAGACTATCAGATAAGAGGAAGAGTTTATTTATATTTTTTATTTATTTAAGCCGCTACCATATTGGGGTTTCAATACAATTTAGAAAAATAAACTTATGTGAATTTACAAGGTATTTACAATTATAATAATGATAGATTGTTTCTATACATGTATAAGTATTTACAGTATTTACAAGTTTAAATTGTACCTGGACCGTTTTGGGCAAGGCCTCTTACCCACTATTTCTTTCCAGCTTTTCAATCTTTTGAGTTGTCTTCCTTTTTTCTTTTTCGATCTATGGGTCACCATTCTATTATTATTTTTGGTCCATCTTACAACTTTGAGTATTATTATATGACCTGCCAGTTTAATATATATATTTTCCAAGTAAAAACAGGTTTTTTAGTAAGAACAGGTTCTTACTAGTTAAAACGCGTTCCACTGAATACCTTTGTGGAATTAGAATTTACTGATGTTGGTTAAGTTTGGTCCGTAGGTCTAGAGTCATCTTCATTTTGGGTGTTTATTTTCGTTTAGCATTTTTTTGAAAATAAAAAACCCAAAAATGAGGCAGAAAGGTCTAAAATGAAAGATTCTAGACCTTTCAGCCACACATAGTTGCCAGGGTATTTACCCAAGGCAAACATTTATGTATAGAGGTTGTTGTATATATATATATGTTTTCAGTAAAAACCAGTTTTTAGTAAGTACGGGTTCTTACTATTTAAAACCCTTTTCACTGAATACCTTTGTGGCAACTAGAATTTACTGATGTTGGTTGAGTTTGGTCCGAAGGTTTAGCATTTTCATTTTTGACCTTCCGCGTCATTTTGGGTGTTTATTTTCAAAAAATTTTAAATGAAAATGTCAAAAATAACCATTAGAAGCAAAGTTGTAGAGGATGTATTTTTTGACATTTTTAGTTTAAAAACTTTTAAAAATAAACACCCAAAATGAGGCGGAAGGTAAAAAAAAATGAAGATTATAGACCTTTGAATCAAACTCAACCAACATCAGTAAATTCTAGTTGGCACAAAGTTATTCAGTGAAACGCGTTTTAACTAGTAAGAACCCGTTTTTTTTGCTGCAACATATATTGTTTATTATTAAGGCAACTCCAACTGGTTCAACTTTTTATTCCATTTTTGTTTAATTTCACGGCTGAGGTAAAAGATACAGACATGTTGTAGGTCTGTTTTTGGCATGAAAATTAAGCAAGTCTGATTGAAGTAATTCAGCTCCGCGCCTGTAAAGTGAAGATTTATGCATTCGAATAGAAGGTCCTGCATTGTTGGTTGCGTTGACAGGTGCTGAATAACTATTTCTCCAAGATTACTGTACTAATACTACTACGTTTAGTAAAATAAATACAAAATAGAAAGTGAATTCTGGTCGATCGCTCTAACTTACAAAAGAACCCTTAAGCCTTATTGACATTTTATAATTAATGTGTCTTTTGTTTCATTATATGAATAGATTGAAACAATATGTTAAATGGATACATTAATCCTCAAAGCGTATTGTATTTAATCTCATTTATATTTAGATCATTAAAATTACAGTAAAATCAAATTCAGAGGAAATCTTCATTCGGGAATTTCCAAATTTTCCCTGTATAAATATGTAATATTATTGTTTCATTAGAATTTACTTAGTATAGATTTCCATATTATAGTAAATCCTAACTCTGGCTGAATCCATGGAACTTTGTTTCCTTCCAGGAAAGTGAGAATGTCATCTTGGTTGACATATGCGATGTCATCCTTTAACAAAAGAGATCAAGGATGACAATTAAAAGCGCCTGGGGCCCGAAAAGACAAATCTCTCTTAATATCATGCTCTGAATTCACCAAAAGCCCTTTCGCAGAATTCGTTTCCAAACAGTATATCGACCTTCTAATAAAATAACTATTAATAAAGTAACTAGTTTATTACTTTCACTGGTTATTTATTTCGTGGTCTTTTGAGTTTAACAAGAACTTTATTACTTTTACTTTCTTAATATTATAATATCATATTGCTTTTAAAGTTGGGCGTTTTGATGTTGGTTGAATTCAATATTCCATTTTCCATATTCCAATAATCCATATTTAGACATTGGCTGTATTATGTTTATACCCTTCACAATATCTCGAAAATTCTAAATCCTAGGTAATGAAATTTAAAAATTAAACTTGATATGGGCTATTGATTTTACAGTAAGTCTTTAATTCAATCTGGATTTTCTAAAATGGTTTAATTCATAACTACCAGGTAAAAATTGATAAAATTCTGTTTTAAAAAGCTGTGTCTTGTATGCAGTGGCGGATTCAGGTTCGAAAGCGCCTTAGGCCCCGTCCGATATGACTCCATTTTTGAATTTATAGTAACAATTATTATAATCAAAAATCCAATTTACGAATATTAAACATATTTTATTTTGAGGTTTATTAATTTAGATAAAATAATACATTTCTTAAAATTAAACAATAAATACATATTAAATAAACTTTTTTCTTGCTTTAACTCCCGCGAAAACATCAATTATATTCTCATAAACAATTTCTTACACCAATTTTCGATGTACTTTTAAAAATTTTGAACTAAAATTACTAAAAAAAATATTTATTATAAAAACAATTGCTTTAGTGGAAATATTGTGTAAAAAATAACCCTATTTGTAAATATTTGCGTTGCTTTTATAACTAATAACACTGATCAACAAAAAATTTCCCCCGTAAAACTAACAATGGATTCCAGTAGATTTTTTATACACTGATTATCATGTAATATCCCCATTTTTTACAGCATGTCAGGTTTTGAGATATTATTGGTCAAAATGACGAAAAAGGCCATTTTGACCTATTTTCGAGACCCATTAGATATTAAAGAGCAATATTTGAAATCAAAATATTTTGTTGACGTAATAGAAAACAGCTTCCTCTTTGATTTTCAAATTACCACTTGTTTGTAGCTCAATTAGAACTCGAGTTATAACAAAAAACTAAAACTACGTGTTTATAAAGGATAATAAACATAGATAAAAACATATGGTCTTAGTTTTTTAGTTATAACTCGAGCTCTAATTGAGCTAAAAACAAGTGGTAATTTGAAAATCAAAGAGGAAGCTGTTTTCTATTAACGTCAACAAAATATTTTGATTTCAAATATTGCTGTTTAATATTTAATGGGACTCGAAAATAGGTCAAAATGGCTTTTTCGTCATTTTGACCGATAATATCTCAAAACTCTGACGTGCTGTAAAAAATCGGGAAATTGCATGATAATCAGCGTATAAAACTCTACTAGAATCCATTGTTAGGTTTACGGGGAGAAATTTTGTTTAATTTTTGTCGAGCAGTGTAATCAGTGTCATAGAATTTTTAACCATTAATCACCTGTCATTTTCTGTATAGGTACTTTTTAGTGTTTTTTTTCAAATTAATTTTTTTTAATCACTTTATTGATTCGACAAATTATAAAAAATGAAAAAAAAAAAATTGTAAAATCCTAATTTTTAATGAAGATTTACTTTTATAGGCAAAAATAGGTGGATTCTTACTTCTAAGTTATTTCAAGTTTATATTTCGAGGCTTAAGCTTACCACGCGCCATGAGAGAATCATATTTCTGGACTCTTGAGATTTAAGAAAGCTGTCTTTAAAGGACTGGTCTGCAAACATCAATAGATCACCATAGCTTATCTCTTGAGCATCCCGATAAAGCCTATAAGGTTTTTTCCTTTTCATCCCCAATTTGTATACAATAATAAATTGTCTAAATTTATCGAACTCATAACCTATTCTGCTTATACAAATACATAAATAAATAAATACATTTATTTACTTTGGTGCAGGTAGTGTAATTCATTCATTCAAAATTTAAGGTAGTTGTTTCGCGACAATACTAGCAAAAAGTTAATGCTAGAGTATATAGAACAGACAATAAGGATTCATAGTTCATAAGCCCAAAACTTTTTGCTGTTTATGTACCAATTCTAGCCAATCCCGTGCTCGTTTGACAAATTTGGCACCATTGTAAGAGATTGAATATTTTTATATTAAAATGACAGATAAAATACATTTTAAAGGTCGATTTATTTCTATAAAAATCGTTTTGTTATTTTTTAACAAATGTAATCAACGCCTACGTTACACCTTATGAAAATTATAATTTTGCAAAAATCTAGCGCTTTATGCATCTTTCGCTGGTTAAATAAATGCGCTGTTGCCAAATTGTTTTTAGTGTAAATTTTTTTTTATACATTTTTCATTATTTATTCCTTATTATCTCAGAAACTGTGTTGTAACTATGAATCAAAATTGTCTTAAAATATGTATTGGTTATTGTTTAATGTTGGTTTAGTTTTTTATAAAAATGGTAAGAAGGGTTTCTTAATTATAATTAAATATGTATGTAAATTTTCCGATATCCCGTATAGTGCAATGTTAAAGAGCCTGAAAAACTCGATTTTTGAAATTTAATATCTCCGGAACTGTATTGTTCATAAATTTCGTTTTGCCACCAATCGATGCAGAAGTATTTAAATAATAATCTGTCTAAATTTCAAAAAAATCCTAAGAAAACGCATTTGGCGGAACAACTACCTTAAAGGCAATCATCCCCAAGCAAAATTAAATTTACTTTCTTGTTGACAAACGGACTTGGTATTTTAAGAATAGATCTTTTTTAAAATAAATCCAAATAAATTGTTTTAACCCCTTAAAGTTATAAACATTTTATTGGAGACCATTATTTAATGGAATTTTTCGTACGTCATTAAAATTTGACGTATCCTTAGTCATACTCGTTAACCTAAATTCTTTAAAATGTATATTTTTTCTAAACAAGCGGGAATAATGTTTATTTTATTACTTTAGAATATGCATTTTACGAGAATAGGGTTACATTTTTAGCTAAGCCCGACCGACCGACGCTGACGGAAGGATATCAAACTTTATTTACTCTACAAAAAATGGTCATTTCTACTAATTAGATAAATTTATGAAGCCACTTGACTCATTTTTATATGCGCTAATTATAAAAAAAGAATTAATTTCACCTCAACGATAATCATGTTTATAATTCTCAAAATTTTTACTTTATCCAATGCGAAGCAAGCGCGACTTCCAAGGGTCCTCAGGTAAAGACTACGGAACCCATGGTCTCAATTAAAGTCACAAATTGTAGTATTCAATTAGGTTGAATTTTAGCACGTGACGGTTTTGCCAAAAATTACATGGGGTCTCGCCCAGAGGCCAAAAAAGTGCGATTTTTTCATTTAGTCTTGCGGATGTATGGATGTGTATGTAGGTCGTTTTTTCGTCCACGATTTTTTCCACACCGTTGAACCGATTGAAATGAAATTGAAAACCTACCATTATTTTAACAAAATGAAGCGCTGATTATGTTTTTGGTACATATCGGCCCCCAAACATTAGTACTTTATTTCAGTACTTTTTTTAGTTTTTTCTAAGTATCTTGAAAATGAATTTCCAATGAAATTTAATATTTTTAATTAAGGACCTTGGGGACCAAAAAAAAGGTTAAATAAAGTTTTTAGTAAAATTATATTTTAAAGTACTTTACTTTAAGGAAGTAATATATGTTACTTTTTTAAATTCTTTATTATTTTATTTTAATAATGGTTCCCCCGAATATCCCGTGATATCTGATTAATAATAAAGGAATAAACATATTGATATTTCAAATGACTTTAGATAATAATTCATTTATAAAAGATTTATTATGCATCTATTTACATTTTATTCATAATATAATACATAAACAAACAATGATTAACAATATTAATTATAATCATAGATGTGTTGTCACACATGCACGCATCACAGTAGAAGAATTAATTTGATTAATTTCATACCCCTAAGCCCCAATTTTATATAAATTATTTTTTGTATCATTTAATTTCCAGGGTCAAAAAAAAACCACTGTCCAAAATGTGGTACATATCGGTGAAATATTTTATTTTAATTGTTTTTGTCTCGGTTTTTTGGAAAAAATTAAAAGTGCTTCCATGGCAATTTTTTTTTTTATTTATTTATTGTCACCGGGAGCAACAAAGCCCATTTAATGAACGGATTGGAGGGAATGGAATTGAAATAATTATCGGAAAAGAAGTTTTTATTTAATTTGGTTTTTTTTTCTCTTATTAAAATCAAGGACTAAAAGATGATCCAAGGACAGTCGATGGTGGAGAAGTAATCTCCGGAGTCGAATCTCAAAAACAATGTATGCATAGGTCATGTAAAATAATTGGTTTAATAAAATTTATAAAAAAAAAATGCCCATTTAATGGCAATGTTAATTGTGAACTAAATTTTAGTGGATTTCTCGACGCGATTAAAAATACAAAGAAATAGAAGAAAAAGTAAAAACTTTTTCAAGACTCGGTACGCTTGCTAGTTAGAGCCGCAACAAGTAATTTCTTTTGTACATTTTTGTCTGAATTTTAATGAAGTCCAATTGAATATTCTCTCTCTCTATAACGAGTATCGTTTTGGTCCGAGTGCAAAAGGCCATTCCTAGAATAATAGAAATTAAGAAATTAATCTCTAATAGTCTGAAACAGGTCTGAACTTGTATTTGTCAGGTTTGAACTGTATTTGGCATCCTTGCAATACACCTTAGCTCTAAAGAAAGAGAGATCATTCTATCCGCGCTCTTTTTAGTTATTTTCATCGATCAGATTCTAATGAAAGAATCTCTCACCCCCGCACTTAAATAATAAAAAGTGAAAACTTTTTCCAAGACTCCCCTAGAGGCCCTAGTAATTATTAATAAACTTAAATATAAATTGCAATGTAAAAAATAAGATTCTTCTTAATCTTAAGTGACTTAGGTAGAATTTAATTTTATAAATTTTAGGGTTTATTTAGTCACACAAATTAAACAAATAGAGTAATTTCAGTTAATTAACACTATTTATTTCATAGATTTACTAGACAGTTTCGGTCACCACTGGTAGACCATCTTCAGTAGTACTGGAAAAACGAAACATTTTATAAGATTTTTTCTATTATATACAATTATACAAAATAAAAACCATACAATTTCATATTTATACATACAATTTCGTTCAAGATTTGGAATTTGTCACTCTGTACATATAATAACTCATTTTTAATTTAACATGGATATTTCAATAAATTTCAAAAAAATAAATAATTTATAAACACTTGTCTCTGGTTTTAGAATATGATTTGAACTGATGACTTTTAAGTCATTTATTATATAACAGTTTTTTTGTAGGTCTTGATTGACTAATATTATTTTTTTACAAAAATTAAATCAGAATTTTTTAAGAGAAAATTGCCAAAAAATCGAAGAAAAGCTTCCTTTTTGTCATGCACTATTTAGGTAAACTACTTTACTATACTTCGTATGATAAAGAAAATAGAACATCAGATTAGGGTTTCTCTCCGGGTTTTTCGTTCCCGATTTCCCGGGAAATCCGCAAAAATATCTATTCCCGATTTCCCGAGAAAAAAAGTCAATTCCGGAATTATTTTTAACATTTATCATCATATAAATGAAAAATAAATATTCTAAAACTACTTGTTTTTTAGCGTATTGATTTCCGATACGGAAAACTATATAGAACCAGAAATGGTAGCAGAATGTTTTGAAACGAAATCTTGAAAGTGACATAAAAATGAACACCAAAAACAAAATACAGGAGATACAGAATATTAGACTACCATATATTAAAAGAATTTAATTTATTTGAAGCCAGTGGAAAATTAACAAAAAAATTTGAAAATGCTCTTAAATGGTCTGCTTTGCATTAAATTGAAAGTTTTTGCCGAGAGTAGCAGAATTTTTATATATTGAAGGAGACAATAAAAAGTGTGTCTTCTGCTGGAATTATAAATTTTATTTATTTATAACGAGACTATAGTTTCGAGGGGCTTTGCCCTCTTCATCAGTCTATTACAATGTATTCACAGGAATTAATTTATGAATGGATTAGATGTTAATCTTTCATTTATAAATTGAATTCTTTGTGAAATACTGATTGTATTATAGACTGATGAAAAGCAAAGCCACTCAGTGAGTCTCGTTATAAATAAATAAAAATTTATAGTTCCAGCAGAAGATACACTTCTTATTGTCTCCTTCAAGTCTCCTTTCGGCAAATCAACCTCAAAAGAAAGTGGAAGAGCCTTTTCGACTATTGGCCTCTTTGTCCCCAAAATTAGGACACGACCTCAACGACAATTCGGTTATTGCGCGAGCTTGTCCCAGAACTTATTTTAAAAAACTCTTCTGATAAATAGACTTTTTTTGTTCTATTAGTAATTAAGTTTTTTGTTTTAATGAAAAAAAAATAAATGAATATTTAATTGTTTTTTTTAATTAGTAAATATTAAAACCCGGTTTGCCCGGGAATCCCGGGAATATCTTCGAAATATTCTCGTTTCCCGGGAATTATTATTTGCCGGGAAATGAGAAACCCTACATAAGATCTTGGATAGTCATTCGTAAATACTTTTTTTTTTTTTTTATTTCTTGATTAATTTTAATCTCTCTTCTTTTCTTTAATTTCTTTCATTAATTTTGTTGTTGGCTTGAACTTAGGTCTCTGAATGTTTTTGGAATTCTGAAAGAATACACTTTGAAGTTTCGAGATCACAAAGTTACTACTTTATTCTAAACCTGATTTCTTCCTGACTTCTTCCATCTACCGTTTAATATTATTTCTTAGCCAAGTGTTGAAATCCCTTAACTCTAATCTTGAAATGTTCCTAGTTTCTCTCTCTCTTCTGTCTGTCGTCTTATTTTTTTTAATTTTAATTTTAATCCCTTCTGTTAAACTTAGATTGACCCCGTTTAAAGCCGCTTCCCCTAAATCTTTTTTTATTGCTTCATAAATGAGCGATGTCATCAACCACCTAAACATACCAATCTTTTGTCTCTCAATTTCTCCCCCTTAAGTATCTATTTAATACTTAAGCTCTTCACTAACTTCTTCTAGCTTTGTATAAATTTTAATTACAAAAATATGTAATGTAGCCATCTAATGACTACTCACTGTACCCTCTCCACTAGTATATTAAAATTAAATAAAAAAAAATCAAATTTATAATCATTTATAACATTTTAATTAACTTATTAAAGTTGTTATAGGGGAAATAAGGACTATATATTTTTGTAAGTGGACTACTAGTCCGTAAAATTATCTAAATAAATAAATAAATAAATATCTTTTATGGAGATAATTTATATTGTATTGCCAACGTTTCGTCAACTTTCTTGACTTCTTCAGGGCTCAAACAGTCAACTTTCCTGCATATTTGTCATTTTTTATAATTGAAGGGTTTGCTGCTAAAAGGAAGGTAGCTCCATCCTATTGATGTTGGGAGATATTAACACTATCTTGTGAATAAAAAAAATCTTTTGTTTGGTACAAGAAGGATGTAGCTCCAATCGTTATTTCCAGCGTTGCTCAACAGATGGAGCTGCCCGTCATTTTGAATTTTGTCGTCGTTTTGAATTTTTTAAACGTTTTTTTTTTTGGTTTCCCAAAAACTGAAAAAATTGGAGCTACCTCCTTTTAGCAGCAAACCCTTCGAATTATTCTTTCTTAGTAAACATATCAAGGCAAGTCATCAACATCAATAAGATTTAAAATCTTTCTTCTTTTCAATCTTATTGATGTTGATGACTTGCCTTGATATGTTTACTAAGAGAATAATTATAAAAATGATAAATATGCGGGGACGCTAACTATTTGAGCCCTGAAGAAGTCAACGAAGTTGACGAAGGCGGTGTCAACAATAAATATAAATTATCTCCGTAAAAGATATAGTCCTTATTTTCCTATAACTAGCAACTTTAATAATTTAATCGATTGACATAATTAACCAAAATAATTTTAGTTAACTCTTCAAAAATTTGGCCTAAGTCAGAAAAAGGGTTAGCATTTTTTTAAACCATTTCCTCTAATTTTTTGGTTCAATTTCATTCAAAATCTAATCTCATCTCTTAATCTCACAATATAAAATAAAATATCTAAGTATAAGATTTTATAGTTTTTTCATATATTCATTGGTTTTTCAGCTGTCTGCCTTCCTGTCTCTCAAATACGGACTTGGGCGCTGTTTTTCTTAATAACTTATAATTTGGCATGTCGTTAGATTTTAATGATATTTTTGGTAACCAGTATGTTTAATTTTTTACATAGAATGAATAGAATTGTATATCCAAACCCTCTTAATGCCCTCTTTTGAAAATGCAACCTTCTCAGTTTGAGAGTCTCGTTTACGTGTGGTAAAATTACAAACACCACTCGAAAATAATAATATAAAATAACCAAAGTTATTAAAATCATGAAAGAGCAGAGCTTACCTTTCATTCAATTTTCAAAGGGCAATGTTTTTGGTAAACAGTTGGGCTTTAAGTCCATGGTTTTTTCAAACTTTCTTTTGTTTTATTCCGTTTTTAGTATTTACTGATGAAGCCTTAAAATTCTGCCGTAAGGTATTATAATTATGATTTGAGTGTTTTTGCCATTATGCTTAACCTCTGATACAAGTTATAAGAAAAAGTATGATATCTATATACTTTAATTAATTTTATGATACACTAATGTAATTATTAAAGTATAAATATTTCTTTTGGAGGTACTTTCTCATAAAATGCTTATAAAAAAAACCCATGATCTAGTGAAATACTGTTTAATAGTGCGTTAAAATTTTATGAATGGCTCAAACCACCTAGATTAAATATTTTTTAAATGCACGACATTTCAATTATTTATTTTTTTTATTATAATAAATTGTCGTGCATTGTCATTAAAAATTTTAAATCTAGGTAATTTTATTCCTAGCCACCAAAGAATCAAATTTGAAGCTTTAAACTTTTATTGAACAAATTATTTCTGTGAAACTCACCAAAGACTCCCTTTAATTATAATTTATACAATGTTCACTATAAACCAACACCGCCATTACCTTAATATAGTTATTAAACAAATTAAAATCAAAAGAAATCGTCCTCTCATTGTTCGGAAATGTTATAGGTAATTATGTTAATATGTCAGAAGGGCATATGTCCCCAGGAATCAAACCCTAAGAGTCAAAAAGCTAATCAGTATAGTAGCTTATGATGAGAAATTTTCTAGGTTAGGTTTCTTTTTGTGAAACCTAACCTAGAAGATTCTCCTCATAAGTTATTTATAATGTTTCACCTAGAACCGACACCTAATCTATAATTATATAATTAATCAGTATAATGGTGATCTTTTATTTAAATTTTCAATAGTTAATTAGCGAAATTATCAATGGGAGTGTTAAGATCTTTAGCTTTAATTTAGTGAGTAATTATATGTCCCAGATGGGTTCGCCCTCGAAGGATTGACACGGAGAGCTTGGGTTTTATTTCCGCTGACTTCTGCACAAGTAAATAACATTTTATATAATTCTCTGCAAAAACAATATTCTATGTTTGCTTATAATTTATAATTTTAATTTTAACACACTAGTCTTCATGCTGTATGAGCCCGGAATTCCTCCCCAAACTTTTTACAAAACTTTGATTTAAAAAATCTGTAAAAATTCATAAAAGCAGCGTAAATTTAGCTCCCTTATGAATTTGGTTGTTTCCACACTTCATCTAATGGATATCGTTATATAGGTCTTCTAAAATCCTATTAAACATGTTATAAATTACGTATATAATAATAAGTTATGTAGCTATTCTTACAAGTAAATAAATTGACACGTTCTGATGTGGCCATCCACTTGACTTTACCATACACTTCTGGTTAAGTTTGGTACAAGGGCCTAGATTTTCATTTTTTTGAACCCCCCCCCCCCCATTTTGGGCGGTTTGTTTTTGCATTTTTAGACTTTGTGGAGGCCCATTAATTATGATACAAAAATTTGGTTGGGTTTGATATAAGGGCCTATATTTTCATTTTTTGATCCCCCCCCCTCCCCCCCCATTTTGGGCGGTTAGTTTTTGCATTTTTAGACTTCTGTGGGTCCACGGATTATGTATACAAAATTTGGTTGAGTTTGGTACAAGGGCCTAGATTTTCATTTTTTGACCCTACACCCCCATCCATTTTGGGCGGTTAGTTTTTGCATTTTTAGACTTCTGGGGGTCCACTGATTATGTATACAAAATTTGGTTGAGTTTGCTCAAATGGCCTAGATTTTTAATTTTTAACCCCCCCCCCCTCCACCCCCCTTAATTTTGGGTCGATATGCACCAAAATCTAATCAGCTCTTAATCTCAATGCACCAAAACTACGTGTGAAATTTGGTTTTGATATTCACACTAGTTTTTGAGCTAGCTCGTCCACAAAAATTTGGTAACGCACAGACTAACAACCAGACTAACAGACTAACAGACATTTTGACAAAACAGTTATTATCTCGAAAAATATAATTTTTTCGATGTTCACTTATTAGGGCTTTTTTGTAGACCGAAATGCCATGGTTTCGCTCAATTTTTTTAATCAAAATAGTTTCAGCCGTTTTTGAGATATTTCGAAAAAAAAGAAGCAAAAAAACCACTTTTTTCATGCACGATTACAATACTTGACCATACCCTGTATGGTAAAGTAAAAAGAAAACAATCGACAGCTCCCATTTGTGCTAGAAATCTACGACAATTAAGTTGGATACAATGAATTTCAAACATCAGCTGAGTCTATAGATTCAAAGTGATTGTTCCCCCATAGAGAGTAAGGGGCATTGTCTAAAACGATAGATGCAGGAGCTTCCATTAAATTAAACTTTAGCTTATAACTTGACGCAATGTTAAGCCTAGATGATTCTATAATCTATATGTCTCTTACAATTTCTATTAATATTTCGCAAATAGAATACGCTTGACTGGCGGGTTTGAAATTCTAATTGCTATTTGATTCATATAGAGGCTGAAATTAAATTATGCTACTCGGAGTATTGATATTCCAAGAGCATCAATCAGCCAATTTTTCATAACCTTCACATAGGAGGTTTCAGTTGAACGAATAGTAATTAAGTAAAAAATCCATTCAATCAAAAACATTTTATCTTCGAGACGAGACATAAAAAAAGTTTAAACAAGTGCTTAACCTAATTGTGTAAAATTTAAAGGCTTCGGGTTCTTGTAACAATTGAATCTGAAACTTGAATTAAAAAAAGGCTTGTGTGTTATGGACATTTTATATGATTTTCTGCTAACCCCTGCATTAGGGTGCTCCTTTCTTCTTTTTGCATATTTTTGAATATTTACGCGGACAGGGGCTCATATGGTTCTAAATAAATAAAAATAAGCTGACATGTTCTGATGTGGCCATCCACTTGACTTTTACTATACAACCTGGCCCCTCACTTATATTTAATATTTAATTAAATTATTTATAATCATGTAGGGGTTAGTTTTTGCATTTTTAGACTGATTATGTATTCAAAATTTGGTTGAGTTTTGACCCTACTCAAATTTTTTGAACAATTTCTTTGGCCGGAATAAAAAATTGATAGTTCAGTGCCAAAACCCCATGTTATTTAGATGGGAAACTTAATCGCTTTGAAGCACTAGGTTAAAACTGAGATAGAGACTTAAAACTCCTGGGGATATTTTTTTTATTTATTTAGAACCATATGGGCCTCTGTCCGACTAAATATTCGAAAATATCCGAAAAAGGAGCACCCTACTCTGCATAAAACATCCTGAAGAATTGTGATAAGCTGTCATCTCTCAGTAGATATATCCCTTCTTCTTCTTTGATGATTAAAACAAACAAATAAATATACCATCAAGATTGAGTATACTGACTGGTTTGACACAACCGCCTTCCTCCACTCAATTCTATCCCTAAAAATCCCATCACATCCCAAATCATTTATCAACCGGGAAAAATACTTTAATCTGGGTCTTCCCCTTACCTTTTTATTTTCCACTTAGCCCTTTAAAATATATAAAAAAATAAATAAAACAAAGTGAAAATAACAATCCAGCATTAAAATAATAAAGAAAATAATATAAAAGTTAAATATTATGTTAATTAAAAATTAAATAATTTAAGCTTAATATGCGCTTATCAGGCATGATTTTGAAAGAAAAGAGTTAATGAAATTTTTGTTAAGGGAGAGATGGTGTAGATTTTGGTCAAATATATTTTAATAAAAGTAAAAGAAAATTTTAAATATTTAAATTTTTTTTAAATTTTTTAGAATATAAATTTTTAGGTAGGTTTCATAAAAATAAAGGACTAATATGCTTATTAGCATGACTCTCAAATATTTCCGGGAAACTTGGGCCCCATCTTCAGGAGTTCAAGAGGCTCGTATCCCGGAATGTTCTCAGAGTACATGCTTAATAATAATCTTTATTTTTTGTAAACCTATCTAAGAAATTTATATTCTAAAAATTTAAAATTTTCTTTACTTTATTATTGAATTGCAATTCTCTTTATTCTACCATACGAGAATATATTTCTATTTTGTTTTACATATTAACTCAGCAATATGTACCTGAAAGTAAAATATAATTAATATGACAAAGCATTGCAGTGACACATGCAAAGATCCCGGGTTCGAGCCCCCGGCTGATCCTTTTGTCTATAATAAAAATAATCTTTTCTTCGTTCCCTAAATTTAAATTTGTTATTAATTGTCTTTATACGGCCTCGTTGTGGTCGCGCCCCGGGTGAAGAGAAAATTATTTTCGATCTTTGGGGTCTGCGATCGATTGGGAGGCGCTGGAATATTTAATTGTTTAATTAATGAATCAAGGCCTACGCTGCGAAAAATGAACGAGGAGAGGATTAAAAAAGAAATTCCATAATTCATATAGACAATAGGTATTAGTTTGGGTTCAGGGATCAGTAGCTTAGTGGATATAGGAGCTAAAGCTCTTATGACAAAGCATTGCAGTACACATGCAAAGATCCCGGGTTCGAGCCCCGGCTGATCCTTTTGTCTATAATAAAAATAATCTTTTCTTCGTTCCCTAAATTTAAATAATTAATATGTTTTTAACAATGAGGAAATGTATTTCGATCTTTTAATATGTTACGGATACAATATTGATTGGAGTATTTTAATTGGCTCACTGGGAAGCTCTGAAACGGAAATTCTCCACGTCTACTCGGACAATATTATATAATAGTAGATCTGAGATATTAAAAACTAAGTTATACGGTTATTAAGAACATTATAATTATTTTATCTAACTTTTCACCGACAGATGAGTTATGTAAAACAAAGGAAAATAGTAAATATATTCTCGTATGGTTAGAAGAAAGGAATTTCATTTAAGTTTTTTTTCAAAATCATGTCTGACAAGCGCATATCGTTAATGATATTATGAATCTATGTCAAGTAAATTCAAGGATTAATCTTTTAAAAATTGAAGTATTTGATAAAGTCCAAAGTTCAGTTTAATCTTGATGATAAGGTAGTATAAAAACGAACTACTGTAGATTTTACTGGTAAAAGAATCGACAAGATCTGAATCAACATAAATTATTTTTTAAAGTTAGTTATTGACAACACTTACCCAATTTTTTAAACTTATTTTATTTGTTTGAGTAATAATATAATAGTACCTGGAGGCACCGAGCGATGCTCGGTAACTTCTTCCTTCAGTTAAAAGCTTTATTTTAATATTATTTTTAATTTAAAATTCTGATAAAAAGGTCGATTTTTATTTGAGAGCCGTTTTCAAATTAAAAAAAATACAAAAATATATAATATTCGCCCACTGTACCCCCCCCCCCCCACCTCCACCCCGCTCGACCCCACCCCCGAAACCTCGCCCTACCCCCGGATCCCCCACCACTGCACCCCACCTCCTGCACCTGTTTTGATTCAACCATATGATTCATTTTTATTCATCCAATTGTTAATAAATAAAACCTATCAAAATGTGTTGTTTTTTCAGAAAATTGAGACCTGCTTATGCGAAATATATTTTTAAATAAATTCTTGATTATTTTTTATTCTATTAAATAAATAAAGTTCTTTATAAAAACAATTATAAAACGTTTATTAATATTTCTAACGTTTAGGGAGAACAAAATATGTTAAAATCCACAATCACAATACTTCTTCAAGGCCTTTGAGAATAAAGGATTAACCCGACCCATTGTCTGCCTGGGTACAAAAGGAAAAGAGTAACCTTTTTTAAAACCCTAAGAATGGGATTTGTCTACCTGAGAATAATTAATTTGATTACGAAAAAACCCATCAAAAACAATTTTGTCGAAGATGAGACCGTGACAGATCGAATTGTCACCCCAAAAACCCCCTAACCCGTGAATTTCATCAAAATCGGTAGAGTCGTTTTCAAAATAGAACCAAGATACAAATATATATATAAATAAATAATATATACAATTTTTGCTCGTTTAATAAGAGTAGATAAATTATAAATAAATGTATTAGAAGGCTCATCTGTTCATTCACGGTGCTATAGCGTCTGACCTGATTTGTCTAAATACAGGCGTTGCCATCAAGTGCTGCCATCTGTTAAACTCAAATCGGTCAACTTTTATTAAATAATTTATTGGGATATGTTTTAATATTTTTCTTTCCTCACTACTACTAATAAATTATTTGGATATGTGTTAATTTTTTCTTTCCTCACTACCCCTGGGCTGCCTTCCATTACTTTTTCAATAAAAAGTTCTACCAGTACATCTCTCTTAGAAAATTTCTTGCATATACATATATATCTTTTTGAAAAATGTTTTTTATTTTCAAATTTAAATTTACATAATTTACTAAATTGTTTTTACACTAGTTTGGGCATTGAGCAAAAATTCCCTTCTCATGTCTATATTTACAACAATGTCTTATATTATCTTAATCACTTTTAAATTAATATTGTGGGAAAAATTTTGTAAAAACCCACGATTTGCTTTTGTTGTAACTCTACATATATATATAAATACAAAAATATTTGTCTTTTATAAAACATTTTACTTAGGGGTCATAATAATTTTAGATGCTTAGGTGGGAGATCTAGAGTTTTAACTCAATAACAAAATGAAAAGATAATCGACGCGTCGAGTTCCAAGAGAAACTGAAATTCTATATTAATTCTAAATTATATATATTGTATACTACATAGAATAATTATATACATAAACATAAAAAAACAAAATGAAACGAGTGGGAATATGGAGATTAAAATTATAATATAATGATATGTATACTATATGTGTCAGTGGCGGTTGGTGTCTTTTCTACCAGGGGATGCTGTCCAAAAAAGTATCCTTCATTTTTGAATTTTTTTTTTGCAAATTTTGTCGAATACGGCATCATTTTCGTTATTTTTCAAATTTAACATTAGATAAAAATATATACTAGTATATATATATTTGTCTATAGGACTCTTAGTTATTTCTGATTTTATGTATTGAGAGTTCTTTGAAATGAATTAGTTCACAAATTCCCGAATCATCTTTATTTATTCCTTTTTCGTATTATTACTATTTTAATACTTCTTCAGCGAGAACAATTTTTATTCGACTAAACTCGTCTGAACTTGTCTTTGACCCATGCTTGAAGTTTAATATATATCAGGCGGGGACTTCAAACCCTCTATCGGCACCCTTTTCGGAAAAATCATTCATTTTTGCCCCTTGAAACTATGCAACAATTTTATTTCTACTTGGAAATATTTGGAAGTAGGTGTACAGCATTTAGGTCGTGGTTCACCCCTCGATTGACGCCCTTCGTTAGCGTAATTTTTAATGGAATTAAATTTTTCAAAAATTTAGGCTTTTACTTATTGAAATCTTTACATGATAAAATAATTTTTTTTTGACACTATTTATATTGCGAATCGGAACAGAGGCGTAGTACGGCCGTGCCCAAGGATCAGGGCTCAAGAGATGAGTAACGGCAACGACAAACCGTTTCTTATACCAAACTAACTATAATTAAATATGTTTCATATTTTTAATCAAGAATTTTCTTTTTAATTTCTTGAGGTACCTTTTAGTCCAATTAAATTGTTCTCTAAAGGGTCCCTCAAGGAAAAGTTTTGCGACTAGTTTTGATTTCTTGATCCAATATGTTTTTAGTATAAGGACTGATCTGAGGTTTTCAACAAATTTCGTGACGGAACATCTGTCAAAAATGCAAATAAATATAAAAAAAAAAAATCATTTGTTTGCCGATTTTTTTCTTATAATTCGACAACTATCAACTTTTCCTAAATAACTTTCCTTTTCGAAATGAAAGTTAACAAAATTTCCTACAAAGGGGGGTATGATTTTCAAAAGTGTCATAGAAAATGCTGGATATCTATAACTATACGAGTTTTATAAAAATGAGTCCCAAATTTTTCAAAAAATTCAACTCATTGGGTAAGTAATGGGTTACCATTATCCAATTAAGATCAACTTTGTTTAAATTGTATCAAATGTAATCTACTTTAAAAATGTATAAAGTGGTCTTTGTCGAAAACGTGCTCTTTTCTGGTCAAAATGGGAAAAAATCGAAAAAAAGTGCTAGTTTTTGGAATTTGAAGAAACAAAAAAATACGCCAATTTTCAACTAGCGCTTGAGCCCTGAAAGGTTAGTAGAAAAACCCCTAAATAATCAAATTTGTATGAAATTTTTTGAACTTTAATTTTTTAACAGGGAAGGATTTTTACGAAAGAATCGAAGAAATTACAACTACCCCAAAAACTTTCCGGATTATTTGTCTTAACAAAAAAAAATTCGCACTAAATTTTTTGCTTGTGGATTGACCCCCCCCTCTCCCCCCATGGAAATTTTTCTGGCTACGCTACTAAATCGAGAGATTTTTGTTCCAACGTCAAAAATTCAATACCAATTCAATCCAATGTAATCGGAATTAGTAGTTTTCTTTATCTTTGGGCAAAGATATCAATCAATTCAGCATTAAATTCTAGCTATCCATCTTCAATAAATTCAATTAATTATCTTTTTTTTATTTAAATGACAATTTTTTTTTCATTTTTAAAATGCTCCGGCACGAAATTTTATTAGAAAACTCAGATTCGGGAAGAAATTTTTCTGGCTACGCCACTAAATCGGGGAGATTTTTATCTCCAATGTTTGGGATCAAACGCCCGAAAGCATGTTGGTTCTCAGGTTCAACTCCTGAGGGGATGAACCCCTCAGGATAAGCAATATACAATTATATCTACTAAAATCTTTAAAAATTTGACCTTAAATTTAGAATCTTATTAATCAAAATTATATTATCAAAATTCAGAAAAAAAAATGAAAATTACTTTATTCTCTATTTATGAATGACACATATAATAAATTTGATTGAAATTCTCATTTATCTATTGTTACTTTTATGTTATATTCCCAGATATAACTTTTACATTAAGCAAAAATTTTAGGAATTCCGTGACTCTTCTTTAATATATTTTTTAAATTTCCATTAATATATTACTAGGATTATTCTATCTGATGAGACAACTAAAAAAGTATTTATGTCTGAAACTATGAAACAGAATAGATATTAACTAGAATGAGAATAATAATCCTTTGTGAATTAATAAAAATATAATAAATCTTTTTTACATCCCCTTCAATCGGAAATAGCTTTTTTTTATTATACCGAATAATATTTTAATATATGAATGAATTTATAGATTGGAATATATTATATATTCGTATAAATAAGGAGAAAAAGAGACACTCGGAGAACGACTTACTTTTGAGGTTTTGTGTTTTTTTTAAAACTGCTTTAAAAGAGACTGTTAAATTTTTTTTCCTCCCTATTCTCATCTAATATTAAGTTAAAAACATTATGTTAAAGGAGGGAGAAAAAGAGCGAAGGGGGTAGTTTTCCATTAAAGCTTGTTATATTTTCATATGTTATCAAACCCTATATACGAGTATATAGATTGTATCTATGAAAGCTTTTAAATAACAACTCTAGAGGTTGTTTTTTGTTTCAAAAATGTTTTCTGATTTATTGTAATTATTTATTAGTATTTTATCGGGAATAGAAAAATTTAACCTGTAGTCTTTTTTTTGGCTTATTGGTGTTTATAAATGTCAAAAAAACGTTGAAAAAATAATTTTTATGATATTCGAGAGTAGGTCATTAAGTCATTAAGTCTTGACTAAAAAGAGGTTGAGATAGAGAGGAATGCTTCGTATCGACAAAAATGCTATCTGGTGTATCGTGACCGGAAAACCAAAATAATTCATTCTTTTTTTATAGCCAAAGAATGATTTAAGGCGCTAAAACTTAGCATACTATTTTTTAACATAGTTTATTATGGGAGCCTTCCCTCCATCTCATCCTCTTTGGTCCTGACATAATCTAAAGCCCGCTGCACACGAGGCTTTTTCCTCTACCTGTTTTTGGGATGGGAGCTCTCTGGTTTGCAATTTGGAGGCCTGTCGGGATCGAAATGACGTCACTGCTGGCTGTCTTTCTGGCTAGCTTGCTTGATTTAAAAGATAGGACATGTTCTATTTTCCGGCTTGGTCCTGGGAAGCCATCTGCTAGCAGCAAGCAGACAAAAAATTATTAAAACAAGCCTCGTGTGCAAGCGAACTGGGAGGTAATGGTGTGCCACATATTATCGAACAATGCTTTCTTCTCACAAGCACTATCTTTCAATATACTGCTGTAAGAATTAGGTGTGTAAGTGTGGGATTCTGGTAACCACCATAACTTAAGAATTAGGTTCATCTAAAGTTTGTTCTGATACCAAACTCTGTTGGAATTTTGAAAAACTGATTCGAAATATGTTTTATAACTTTGTTTAAAACTTCTGTTTGAAAATAAATATCGAAATTTTTTATTTAGATCGTTGCTAATGAACTGACATTCGGAACAGACATTTGCAACAATAAACTGCACTTCTAAGTCAATTTTTAACTTTCTATCTTTAATATGTTTGCTTATCTATTATATTTCCAAATCTACGAGTATAATGAGTTTTTTAAAAATTCTTCACTTTTTTCCTCAAAGCGTTTTTTTAACTTGTATTCTTAATACAATCACATTTTTTAATTTAAATACTGATACGCTTCCTAGTCAAACTTCTTTTTAATGTTTAACTACATTAAAATATTCTCTAAAGTTTGAAAGCAGATGCTCATAAAATGTTTGTCCTTGAGCCAAAGTTTTGTTAAATAAGCTTGATGTGGCCATCCCACATGACTTTACCATACACCTGCATCTCTTATATTTAATGAAATAATTTAAAAACTATTTATGAAATAATGAGTTTTTATGTACTTGTTTGTACTAGCTATAAAGAACCCTTAAAAATAATTTCGACCATCTAAATCGACCAGAAATCCTACTTTGCAGCGTTTTGAAATGCTTTAAACAAAGCATTGTAATAATCTCCACAAATTCACTCATTCCCTCTTTATCAACGAAAAACAAGAACGAATTTAATATCTTAAGTATTTCTTTTGTTAGATTTAATCATTTTTCTGCTAAATATAAGCCTCCTGCCCGAGATGAAGTATATTTTGATTTACGAAGTGATCTGGCCATTCGGCTAATAATATAATATGTAAATTAGTTAGAAAACACTCAGTATACGAGTACGAGCCCGGATATCGGGCTCATTTTATGTATATTATATACTAGCCGCGGAAACCCGCCTTTTGTCTCTTACTAATTATTTATACTTGTATCACTCAGAATTTTTTTTTTCTGAATTCATCAGTGAAATTTTCATCTCAATCGGACGAGTAGTTTCCGAGTTAAAGCGTAAAAACGAAACAAACAGTCCCATAGCTAACATTTGTATAGAATTTAATCTTTTGTTATTTTTATTTAAGTTTTATGGCCGTGTCATAAAAATTCCTTTCTGAATAGAAATGAATGAAAGAGCAGGCAATAAATCATCAATTAGCCTATTGACCTAGAGAAGGAACAAATTACACACACTGTTTATCAACATTTCGCGGAAATTAACAAATTCGAAGAAAAGAATCAAAATAATAACAAAAACAAAGGTATTGATCAAATCGATCGATTCTTTTAAGTCGCATTATCTCCCAAACGGTTGCTCCAATCAAAAAAATTCATTTGAACTTTTTTGTAGAGCGTTTCATGCTCTATAAATTTTATCTGAACAATTTTTATCTATCAGCAATAGATAACGAGATATTTGCATACAAATGAGTTGTTATACATTTTTATCGTTGCGTGATTTTTTTAGTGTATAGATGTATAGATGGAAATTGTTCAATATTTATCACTATACTTGGCAAGGTGACCACCCTGTCGGTTAAATTAATTCACTCAAAAACGAATTCTAATATATATATTATAGGGTGACATGTCTGTTCTAGGATTAAAGCCAGCGTGTACCGTATTAATATATGTCCCGAAAAATGTCTTGAATTACATAATTCATCATATCATGTGAATATTATAATATTTTATTATATTTTATTCTGATGTGGCCATCTACATGACTTTAACATACGCCTTGCCCCTCTCTTATTTTTAAAATAATCATTTAGGGATGGAGGATAAAAATATGAAAATCTAGGCTGGTCAGTTGACTTAACGCTAAAGATGATATTTAATATTAATTTTATATTTCTTTGTTTCAGGTAAGTTGCAAATGCATTGACGCCTAATTTCTACTTTACGTATGTATAGACACCACTTAATTTTTATTTTTTAACGATCTATATTATTGTACTAGCAGTTTTTTAAGAACTAATTTAAAATTAAAAAAAAAAAAAAATTAAAATTAAATTTGTATTATTAAATAACGATATTATTACTTGGGGTTACAAGAACTACTGTTCAAAATCCCCCGATTTGTCTAAATACCATAAGAAAAGTGACCCAAGCATGACTAAAGATTAAATACTCTGTGACTGAATCATTAAAACTTAATGAAAAAATTCGCCTCAAAGGGAAGAAGAAAAAACATCATAAAATATGAAAAAAAAGTTTTAGTTTTATCAAAGTGGTTGGTCCACGTGATTACCCTATACACTCTTGTAAATACATCAAGCAGAAGAATTAGTAAATCTCTTTAAAAAACTTTTTGATTTTAATTACTATGCTAAAAGATCTGGAAGTTACAAAAGTATAATCAATTAAATTAAAAGTATTTTTAAATAAAAATAAAACTACTTAGTTAATATGAAAGTATAATTTACTACTTTTACTATTTGCATATATTTTTAATTTCACTTCGTTATGTGCAAATATGATTTTACATTTTTTTTATGTAAACAAATATTGTTTACAATGAGGTTATGTTATCCACTTTAGGGATTATTTTATTAACGTATAATAATAGTTAGAAACAATTAGAAATCCAATTATTTAAATTTAGGCTAATTTGTCTGAAAATACAAAGATCGTATTACACATATAATTTAAAACATTTTTATAACACAGTAGCCATTTAAATCTAATTTTACATGCTTTTATGTAAACAAAAAGCTAATTTTAATGTCATTATTATTATAAAAAGAGGTTATGTTGCTAAAACGTAATCAAAATAAATGAAATTTTGTGAGTAAAAATTTTAAAAATAATATATCAAAACACATTTTTTTTCTTTTTCTTTTTATTGGCCTCGGGAACATAGATGCCCATTTAGCAAGCCGATCGTATTCGTTCATATTTCCATAAATTCGCCAACCCTCAAATGCTGATCCCTAAGGCGGCCCGCCGGGGGCACAGTAGGGCAAGCAGAGCATCCCAAACCGATCCCTCCGCAACCAGCCAAAGGGCATCACGAATGGCCGACGAATATAGAGCAATAAAGAACGTACTTGTTCATAAGTCCCTTCAATGAGGGATCAAAGAGTAGACTTGTTCTAACAAGTTACCTAGTCTAACACCACTAGAAAAATTAATATATAGTAAAAATTGACTAAGCGATGGAAACTATAAATTTTTTATAAGCTATATCAAAACACTTAATAAGATAATAATTTTATTAATGTTAATTCATTTCATTATATTTGCTTTTTTCTCTCTAACCACACTTGAAAGTATCTTCATTGTTTACATGTAAAATCTTGTGGAAAAAATCAGCAAGCGCTTGAGGTGCTACTTTTATCGTGTAAGTAATACAGATATTCTCTAAATTATTTTTAATTTAAAAAGAATGATGACTGAGATCAAACCTTCGAAATTATACTCTCTTAACAGATAAACTATATAATATTAAGAGATAAGTGTTGGTTCTAGGTGAAACATTTTAATATAATAATAAAACTTGAGTAAGATGCGAGGTAGGTTTCGGAAATATATTCGAATTCAAAACTCAATTTTGTTTTATTTCTTTTTTTTGTGAAACCTACCTCGCATCTTACTTCAAGTTTTATTATTATATATAATAATTAAATTGATTTGTTAATCTGAACTCCGAGTTGATTTTTGAAAACATTCCAACTATTTTCAAAAAGAAGATGGTCAAATCTTTACTTTTATATTAAAATAGGAGGAGTTGTATGAAAAACTTTTTTTTCATTTTAAGCTAAATTTTTAATTTTCGTTATATATTAATGGAGTGAAGAATTTCTATGCTTATATCAAATATTGCGATTCAGAGAGAGGTTTTTGTCTCGAGGGTGTGAGCTGACTGCCCGGAAAGCATGTTAGTTCTCAGGTTCGACTCCTGGGGGGATGAATCCCCTCTGATATCGCAATTTAATAATATTTCTATTAAAATCTTAGAATCTGTCCTAAAAATTAAATTCTTTCTCGTTTAAAATTGATTTGTTAATCTGAACCCGAGCTGATTTTTGAAAAACATTCCAACTATTTTCAAAAAGAAGATGCTCAAATCTTTACTTTTTTATTATAAATAATAATTTTAAGTATAATTTCTTCTCTTTTTAAATTTGAGTTAAAATTAAACTATTTCAAATATTTGACAAAAAATCTCATAACAGCCCCCACAATGAAGTGTTTTAAAGTAAAAAAAAGAAAAACTTTTGAACATTGTAATTTTAAAAGAATACAAGCTTTTCTTTTCTTTTTTTTTCACAAACACAAAGTCGCAACCCGGAGCCTGTCAGGCCCACTATATATTTAATTGGTTTAAAACACATTTTCCAATAATTATATTCATTAGTAATGAAGCTGTTGAAGCTTTTATTTTTGTGATTAATTTGATTAAAATTTGAATTTTTATTTAAATCACACATAATTAATTATAATTATTTATTGAACACGAACAATTAGCAATATAACTACGACGTTTCGATCGACTTATTTGTTTGTGTTGGTTTTTTGACTGGACTGTACATGGAGTCTATATAAGCCTGACCGACACGTGATTGGCTCAGTTAACCTATAATCGGAGTGGGTGCTCATACTTGAGAACGATCGCAGAATAAGTCGATCGAAACGTCGTAGTTATATTGTATTATTTGTTCGTGTTCAATAAATAATTATAATTAATTATGTGTGATTTAAATAAAAATTCAAATTTTAATCAAATTAATGTTTTTTTATTAATTTATATCAAGATTTATAAAAATAAATAATAAATTAATACTTTTTTTTTATGTATTTTTTTATTGTATTTTGCCTCCAAAAAAAATTAAAAAAAATGAAAAAATACTACAGAAAGTCTTGAGCTGGGATTGTCTGGTCCTCTAGAGCAGTGTTCCGCAAACTTTTTATGTTCAAGGTACACCTACCAAATCAAGAAATTTTAGAGGTACACCAAAGAAAAAAACAATGTTTATTTAATATTTATTTATTATTATAATCAATATAATAGGAAAAGATGTTTAATGAGAAATGTGAGCCTGCTTAACTGAGCACAGGCGATCAAAATTTGGAGGAATCGTTGATAAGGCTGCTCGCATAACTCTCAGCTATGTGTAGGTGCATTATCTTAACAAAACTTGACATTTTTCCGCGGCACACCATCTAATGACCACGGCGGGCACACACTTTGCGGAACACTGCTCTATAGTTTTATTGGTTTAAAATACATTTTTCAATAAGTATATTCATTTTTTTTTATTAATTTATATCAGGATTTATAAAAATAAATAATATATCAATACTTTTTTATTGTTTTAATACACAGAAAACTCCCGGGACTGTGAGGCCCGTCTTGTGACTTTGTGTTTCTAAAATGAGTCAAAGAAAAACATTAGTTACAATCGACTCTCAATAATTGGAACTCAGTTTATTCAAATTTTTCGATAATTCGAACTCTTCAGCTGTTAACTTCGGTAAATCGAAAAAATGCTGTGTATTTTGATATGCTCGATAACTCGAAATCCTTTTCGTAACAAGAGGGGAGAGAACGTTCTATAATTCAAACTATAGGCCACTTCTCCTCTTTATAATTCGAATTTTTCGATAATTCCAACTCCTAATGTGGGTAAATGGAAAATGCTGTGGATTTCGATACGCTCGATAACTCGGAAATCCTTTTCGTAACAAGAGGGGAGAGAACGTTCTATAATTCGAACTAGGCCACTTCTCCTCTCTATAATTCGAATTTTTCGATAATTCGAACTCTTCAGCTGTTAACTTCGGTAAATCGAAAAATGCTGTGTATTTTGATACGCTCGATAACTCGAAATCCTTTTCGTAACAAGAGGGGGAGAGAACGTTCTATAGTTTGAACTAGGCCACTTCCCCTCTTTATAATTCGAATTTTTTCTAGCAATGTTTACTCCTCATTTTCCGCGTAAATATGTGATATTTTTGTTCTTTTTTGTCGTTTTCATTATTTTTTCCTTTTTTACTTGAGGCTATATATAAAATTTATATAAGCTCATCCATATTTTCAAAAATATAATAAAAACTCTTAATAATTCAAATTTTTCTTTCCTCTTGATAATTTGAATTTTTCTTTTAGTTTCTTGGATTTCGAATTATCGAGAGTGGACTATATAAATTTTTTTTTTAGAAAAATCCCTTTAAAAATACTTTATTATGTATTAATGAAGGAATATTGATAACCTGGAATTCATGGGGCCCTTTTTTCTGGAAAGTTATTGAAAAGAAAACGTGTGATGTGTTCTAGGGTTAAAAAAGTAACAAAAAACATACAGTAAATAATTTACCAAGTATATCGTAAGACACGGCGAAACGAAAAATCCTCCTCTATAAAACAAATTGTTCCCGTTTAGATTCAAATAATAATAATAATTTTTTCCCCTTGCATCTAGTTCTTAGACAAAAAAATTGCGGGGGCGTAAATGTATCTGGGCTCTGTTGTGTAGCCGAATGAGAATGGGTTCCTTGAATGTTTATAAATATCTAATCGGATTATCCCCTTGGAGTGAATTCAAGAAACATGTGCCTTCTTCGAGCTTAAATAAAACATCGGCTATTCATAGCGACTATTTACTACAATAGAACGGGCTGTTCTTTTCTCTAAAAAGACAACTTGATAAATAATCACGCGTGTTGTTCTCTAAACTCGCTCTTAGTCTAGAAATGTATATAATGTATATAGAGTAGATATGTATGGGGGTGGTGGAAGGGCTGAGTCGAGATTTATTCACCCCATATATCCAAATGTATGTATATATTAATATTTACCCCGAGTCAGCTCTAGGCTAACAAGATGCTCATCAGCTATTTCGATGATTAACCTGTCAACAGCCGGGGGGATTATTAAATGATAAGAATTCATATCGCGGAGACAACTGGGGTGGAGATGTCGCTGCTGCTGCTTGTAAGGGGTTTAATTAAAAAGACTACAACAAGGAATTCGCTAGCTCTTGATAATTGAAACTGCCCTTGGAAAGATATTTTCAAGATTTTACTACTTACTTACTGTCATCTTTTCATAATAAAAATCGGATTATCGTGAAATAACAAACCTATTTTATGCAATAAAAACGTAATTCAATACAATTATAAGTGCAAGTCGAGGGTTCCGTATTTTATATTTTACAAAATACTTGATTTTATTTAGGGAGAATGGTGTAGTTTCGAGGTAAAACATATTTAATAAATTATTAATGTAAAGATTTAAGCATCTTTTTTGAGTTTCTTTTTTTTGAAAAAAAGATGGAATTTTTTCAAAAATCAACCCAATATATAATATTAAGAAGTGAATTTAATTTTATTTAGGAAACAAATCAAAGATCTTAGTAGAAATATTTTTACATTGCATATCAGAGGGTTTCGTCCCCTTGGGAATCGAACCCAAGCGCTAACTAGCTTGTCGGGGCCGTCAGCCAAACCCTTATGACAAATCTCTCTCGATATGCAACATGAGGGGACGAAACCCTCTGATATGTAATGTAAAAATAATTTCTACTAAGATCTTTGATTTGTTTCCTAAATAAAATTAGATTCACTTCTTAATATTTAATTAAGTTTTATTCTTTAATGTGCCGAACGTTTCGTCATTTTATTTTTTTGACTTCTTCAGCGGCTCACTAAAAATTCTGATGCTTTGAAACTTTGAGTACAAACATATTAATTATTCTTCTCTTCTTTCTTTAAAATACAAACAAAGTTAAAATTTCAAAATTCAAACCAATTAAGACAATCTTAACTGTCTTTTGTTCAATCAAATATTATCATAAAACAGCCATCCAATATCTATTTATTTTTAACAATTTGAAATTTTAACTTTGATTATATACTTAAATACTATTAATTATTAAACATGTAGAAAGATCATTTTCATTCAAGATTTTTTTTCTCTGTCTAGGAGTTTGGTTTCAGATAGCCACAATACTTAAGAAATAAACTGCAACGGATCGTTGCTAAACTTTATCCAAAGTCATTTGAAATATTAATATGTTTATTCCTTTATTATTAATCAGATATCACTTGCTATTTGCAGTCCATGTTGACTTAAATTCAAAAAAGCGATCCATTCTCATCTAATACTCAAGGATTAATTATTCTACATTGGATTTTAAACTTTTCGGTTATTATTGTTAACCATTGCTGAAGACATGGAGGAATCTACTTAAAATCAAAAATAGCCATTGATTCTCGTCTAATATTTGAGGAATAACAATTCTACATTGGATTTTTTGACGTTTCGGTTATTATTGGTAAAGCTGAAGACATTGAGGAATCGACTTAAAATCAAAAATAGCCATTGATTCTCGTCTAATATTTGAGGAATAACAATTCTACATTGGATTTTTGACGTTTCGGTTATTAGTGGTAAGCTGAAGACATTGAGGAATCGACTTAAAATCAAAAATAGCCATTGATTCTGATCTAATACTTGAGGAATAACAATACTACATTGGATTTTTGACGTTTAGGTTATTATTGGTAACCATTGCTGAAGACATGGAGAAATGGACTTAAAATCAAAAATAGCCATCGATTCTCATACTTAAGGAATAACGTTATTGCATTCCATTTTTGATATTTTGACTGTTGAAATATCCACCACTAAACTGAAAATGGAAAAAATCGACTTAAACAAAATCAAAAAGATTAAATTCTTTTATGGTAACAACTCAAATTGATATAAAATAAAGAGACTTAAGAAAAAATATGTAAAAAAGTTTTAAAAAAGGACTTTCGATGGTGTTACTTTTCGGGCCTGGTGAGGAGGAAGGGTTCAGAGAGAGCAGGGGACGAAGCTCTTTGGTCAACAAGAGGACCGCGGAAGGCGGACTCTAGCAGCTAGTAAAAATAATCTCTCAATGGAGGTATTAAGTTTAATTTTTATAAAACTCTAATATTTAATTAATAAATATCGAATTCTAACAAAACTAGCTTAAAATCAACTGATGTACCTATTCACGTGTATCGGATTTATTCCCGTCACTGCCTAACCAAAATTTTATTTTTATTTTTATCACTATTTTAAATTTTTTCTTTCATTCTGACTCCAATTAACTTTCCTTCATTGTCTTAATCTAATCTTTAGAGTAGATGAGAAACGAAGAAAAAAAAAATATTAAAATAAATGACTTAAAATGGAACAATCCATCAGATGTTACAAAAAGCCAATTTTACGAACCAAGATAAGGGATTCAAAAAGATAGTCGAAATATCACACACACACATACACATTATGTCTGAAAACACGCCATAGGGGTAGCACGCAACCCCTGCTCTGTACGCCACTTTATGCACGCCTAACCAACCAAGTACATTCCACACCTATTTTGCATAATAAATACAAATAAAACGCAAAAACATTTGTATCTAATATTTCACTCGTAAAAAAATACAAACTGTTATCACCAGCTGATAGCTTTTATTATTTATTTAT
>JAKCPI010015534.1:0-18150 GCA_023213315.1 Euborellia annulipes
TGGTTTTCGTCACATTCCCCCCCTTCAGAAATCAAATAAACTTCTATTGGATTTCTGAACTTGACTGAAGTTATTTGGACTCTGATTTTATTGGTTCACTTTTTGGTGTTACCAGTTTACTTAAATCTAAATTGGCTTTTCCGCCTTTTCATATAAATAAACAAAATTTTATATCCAGGGTGATTTTCCCTTTATACCCGCAATGATATTACCCCCAACCCCTTTCTATTTTGTTCCTAACCCAATTATTCATTAATAAATTTATCCCCAATCTTCCATTTCCAGGTCCGATCGCTCACTGTCACTCCCAATCATGATCCGTCAGGTTGTTTTAATTCTGTATCTAACCAACATACTACCATTCCTTACGTGAAACCTACCAACGTTTTCTTAGCTTGAAAAGCTTTGACTTCCTCCACGTCATGACTATTCAGGCTGGTCATCTCGGCCAATCCTACACTAACTCGGAATTGTTACTACTAACTTTTTGGATTGATCATTCATTTTAGGGTCGTTGCCCAGTATTTCCTTAGAAACCACACATTTATTCCGTTAGATTGTATTATTTCTCTACACACTAGTGGCAATGAATGTCACCGGCTGCTTCACTCTTCCCCATCAATGCTGGACCAGGGTACCGCGCGCTAAACAAATCATTCCATGTCATTGATCTCCACAATTCGTACCAAAGATAGGTTGGAACTTCCCACTCATGAATTCGGGCTATTGATTATCTATTTGTATTTCTCAATTATGACATTATCCTAGGTGGTACGGTTATGAGGTGGTTATTCGTGACACAATTTATCGTGAGTTATCTAGTTTTATTATGGATCTACCATGTTGTTCAATTTAAGACCTTTCTGTAGGGTTTTTAAGAACCCCCCCCCCCCAATTATTGTTATTTGTTTTCCTGGCAATCCCCCCCCCATTCCCAATTACTTCAATGGTTTATTACTGATTCTAATTTTGTTTTCCCCCAAATTAATTCGAACTTTTGTCCGAAGGTCTTTCGTCTGTCCTTCTGGTCCGGTGTAATATTGAAGACTTAATTGACTGGTTGTTGGTGTCGTTAGTTACTTAGGACCTAGATTAGTAAGAACGCGCTTATTCTATGTTAGTTAGAACTAGGGTTAGTAGAAAAAGAACGCATTTACAATGTTTAGTGGTTAGTAACTTAGGTCTAAGTTTAGTACGAACGAACTTATGCTAAATTAAGGGTAAGTACTTAATCTAGTGTTAGTACGAACGTATTTACAAATTATCTTCACTTCATTACACTTTTCCAGAATATGTCCGTTTGTCGTTTTTGGTCAAAATTTTGTCATTCAATAGGGACGATTGTCTGTAACGTCTCGTTATTAATAGGGTGTTACTATTTAGGATACTCAAAGGAATGTGAAGTAGGGGCTGAGCCTCCCCTTTAGCCTAAGGCCACATTCAACTATTAGTTCAACTCGGTAATCGGTGAATGATATTCTTTCACACTCCTAATATTGAACGTCCCTATTGTTCTACCATTTTCATGTTCTAGTTGATATGCATTGGGTAACACCTTGGATACCCGGTATGGTCCCCGATATTGTTTTACCCATTCTCCCGCTAGTTCCCCGGATTTTGGGGATTCGAGGGTCTCGGTCGTTATCAAATCACTGGAATTGGATTGGGTCCGTTTCCGAGTGGTATGTCCTGTTCGTTTCTTTACAAGTTTTGTCGTTCTTTTTCCCGTTTAAAATTTTTCTATTTTGTACTTTCATTTTGAATTTAAACCCCCCTTTTATTTAGTTTGGCCTTTCTTCTTTTCTTTTTAGTGATTATTGTTTCGATAGTTTTCGTCATTTCCTTGTCTGACTCAAGGTTAGTGCCTTCAATTCCATCGCATGTTGTTATTGGGTTATGACTCAATGTTTCTGTGACCGAGGTAGCAGTCGGTGTTTGAATGACTGTAATGGTTTGAGTAAATTCTAACAGTGGTTCTGTCACTATGTTAGCTGTTACTGAACTCACATTCAAACGTAGGTAAAATTTCTACCTCTTCCATTTCATGTTCTATTGTTGAGATCATTGCATATGTGGGCATTATCGTTTTCCTTTTGTCAGATTCTAACTGTGGTTCACCAAATCATGTTTATTTGTTTCATTTGCATGTTCTGGTTCTGGTTATTTGGTGATTTATAGCTTGGAAAATTTTTTTCCATCGATTGTGTTCGTTTTGACTCCAATATTTGACTTCTGGGAATCTATTTTTTTAGTTTGTTGGTTTTGAACTTCATCATTCCTGATAGTATTTTCTAGTTTGTCTCATCCATTCGTGTCTGCATCTTCATTCTAGTCATTTCTTGTTACATCGGTTCCTTTGTTCCCTGTATTGCCGGTTTTCGTCCCCGATTTTCCCCGTTATGTTATGTCATTTGCCTACTAGTGCAAATTTCTTGCCTGCTGGCTCTAATCCCAGCTACCTGTGCCAAATCTGACGAACCTTGTGAGAAAATAATTTATTGTTTATTTTACTTCGCCCAGTTTGCGCTCTGACCAAGCTACCCTTGCACTTCTCCTCAATATTGAAGATGAGACAATATTGAGTAGGTTGCAACAATAAAATGGTTTACGAGCAGGGTGTACTTAGGGAGATAATCTGCTATGCTTAGACGCTCTATAAATTATATTAAAAGGCGCAATGCTGAATTTAAAGGTGTTATTGTATCTTTATCTGCTTCGCTGGGTTGCGCCCTTGTTGGTCTAAATGATGTTATTGTGATTAGCCCCCCGTTAATTAAGTGAAATATTGATGAGGCTAAAGATGCTGCACAGGGAAGTACCTTATGGAACAGATACTTGAAAAAATTAAACTAAAAATCAACCTGGTAGAAAATTTTCCTTATAATTGAGGGTAAAACGGACTGGAGTGATCAGTTACCTGGAATTGGAAGCTGAAAAGAAGAAAAAAATCTTATTGTCTATAGACGGATTGATAATAGAACCAGGTAAATTAATTCAATTCAAATAACTGGAATTTGTTTATATTAAAAATATTGTTTATTTATAATAATTGAAATTGTGACTTTACTAAGTTTACCTTGTAAACAAAATTTATCAATTATAAGTTTGTCGGTAATTTAAGGTAAGTAATTATAATTAATAATAACAATAATAGAAATAATTTATCACGATATTTTAATGGTGAACAATTAATTCTTCACTTGAGAATAATCAAGAATTGAAGTTAAAAATGTTAATTGTAAACAATCTATTCAAAATTGGTTCTAATAATACATTAATTAAATGTAAACAATGAATTATCGATTGGTACAACCCAATTGACTGGAAATTTAAATTTTAATATAAAATAATTTATTCAAATTAATTATCACTATTAAATTAATCAAAACTGTACAGAATTGATTGTTCACTTGAGAAAATAATTAATTGGGAAGTCAGTATTAATAAAAATTAATATTCAAAAGCCCTAATTCCTTCAGTCAAATTTTGACAGGTGAGTTATAATATTTAGTTTTATTTAATTTTTTAAATTTGGTATAAATAGTTTTATTATCTAATTATATGCAATTAGCAGTCTTTATCAGTTAATTTAATCTATATGTAATTATTTAGTTTTGGTTTATTTGATTTAACCATTCATTAATGTTGATGACATGGTTTGTTTATTTACATAGTTTTTTGACAGTTGTCAAATACTATTTGTTTTGACAGATGTCACTCGCTTCCCTGATTCATTTGACGTCAAATATACTTCCTGATTACACTTCAATCAGGTGTTTAACTCTTTCAAATTTTCACACAAATCTTAATTTAATTAATTAAATTAAACAATTTCAATCTTTGGTCATAATCATGTATTTCTTATAATATTATTAATTTTAATTTAAAATATTTTCTCAATAAATGTTATTATTATATTTTGGTAATTTGCTGCAACAACACATCCGCTAAATAATAATGCTGTGATTATTTAATTTAAACGTTTTATGAATAACTGGTATTGGAATACGCTTCAATGCATATTCAATTGATTTAATGATTTATTGTGAAGAATGGATCGGAATTTTGTCTGTGATTTGTGTCACTATTCTCTTGACCACTAGGTAGGTTTTATTGAGAATGGAGTTGTCAACTGCTTCGGATACTACCGACCCATTTGGGAACTATACATACTTTAATAAGTTAAACTTGTTTTGTTTACTTTTTTTTTCTAATAGTGCAGTGACAATTCCCAGAATTGCTTTCCTCCCGCGGTTTCAATGTTTTGATCACATGACACAGCGTGGGTCCGCCATCTTTCTTTTCGTAATTTTTTCAATTACCAGCTAATTTAATTTTAATATTTAAAAAATATTGCTTTTAATTCAAGGTTTGTTTTTAATTTTTTTCGAATGTTTTATTGCAATCAAATTACTTTGATTTAAGTGGATTTGTTCTTTAATTTAATTTGATTAATTCCTGTTTAAGGTGACCGGGATGATTGAAAGTGTTTGCTTTAATTAATTATTCAAACTTAAAGTTAAATATAATTCAATACAAATTTTATAAAATTTTATTTTTAAATTGTTAATTTTAAATATTTTTAAGTGTTTGAGTTCAATAGTTTTTACGAAATTGAATGGAACCTCAAAGAGTTCGATATGACGCCATGCGTTGGCTTTAGCCCGCGTTAGTTATTAATTCGAACCGGTGGCGAATTATGCTCAATTGTATATTGAAAAAACAAGTACGTAGGGAGTTTGATAATTCAATTGAATGCACTTCAATGTTTTACTTAGCTGTTGGCTTCCACGGGTAATTGAACACGTGTCCAAGGACCCCACGCCGACGACGCCGGTGTGCGCCGATGTCCGAATTCTGCCGATATTTTCTGGCAAATATCCTTTTCCCTCTGTAGAATCACACGTAACAGGTTCACGGACACATTCACAAATCCAAATTGTAATGAGATTAGGTGGATTCACAAAGATTTTTGCTAACAGATGTAATTCACTGGGACTAATACGACTTAGGTGTTATCACTTTGAAGGTCAATATACAAGAGAGCGATTCTTTCCGCTACCGGGTCAAGGCGTTGGCCCAGCCACGTGGCCTTAATTACTCACTTACCCATTGAGGGCGCCACCAATCAATGCTAAATTTATGTTAATCAGTTCATCACCACTAGAGGCCCTTTGCTTACTATACACGGCTATAAATTTGCCAAATTATGAATTCCATTCATCTTAAAAGTAACTTACAATTTTAATTATACATTGTTATGATTAATTCAGATATTGAGATTACAAAACCAAAAAAAATAAAATTAGACGCTGTATCGTCACAATATATATATATACAATTTTTGCTCGTTTAATAAGAGTAGATATATAGTTCATTACACCATTAATCATATATTGCTTATCTGAGGAGGGTTAAGTTCAAAAATTGCCTGAGGAAGCAGAAAAATGTACTGCGAAACGTAGCAACATTTTGAAAATTTAACTTCTAATTTTATTTCAAGTCCAAGTACCCAATAACCAGCCACAAAGAAAAATATTCATCATGGACGATAACAACACCAAATTAAGAGAATTAGGCTCATTTTTTTAAAATTTATTTCGCTTTAAATTAATTATAAGACATTAGTATTCTAAAATGAATAACTCTTGCGCCTAAATCATATGTTTCTTTTTTAATTTACTTTTATAAGCCGGAGATATTTCTGCCGCACCCTGTTGGGTATATGAAAAAAATGAGTTTGAAGTAGGAATTTCTAGCTCAGGAAAGCAAATTGGTGGTCAACAGAAAACAACCCTTGCCAAATTGGATTTTTTTTTTTCAAGAAGAGTGAAAAAAACAACATTGCCAGTATTATTAGTTTCTGTAGAACCAGCTAAACAACTTTGCAATCTAATTGAAGACACGCGGAGATTTGCAATTCGAGTTTCCCTTCTGGCTAGTATTAGCTCCAGTGAAATGGGTTAACGTCTCAATTTCCTTCATTTTCGACATGGACTGATGGAATGAACCTTCAACCTGTTAAAACTTAATGCGGAGGAAATGGAAAAAGTTTCTTCTATGGGAGAAAAAAAAATGTTATAATTTCAAATTTAAGATATCGATAAAAATTGAAATATTTTGCATTTTAGTATTTTTTTTTCTTTTTTAATAAACTAAAGATTAAAATACAGTGTTAAAAATTTCTTATATAATTTTGCTATAAAATGGGTCATTTAAAATTACCAAACTCAATGACCCGCGGGCCATAGGTTGCCGATGTCTGTTTTAGGACATCATAAGCCATAATAATATCGGCATTTTAAGTGAATAATTTTTATTAAATTATTCTCATTCAGGTCATTTTTTTTAAAATTAAATTTAGTTGTTTCATGTCCATTTTAATAAAAAATAAAAGATTCACGGGTTTTTGAACAATTTTTTTTATTAATGTTAAATATCAATTTTAGTATAATGTTTCGTCCTTTTTCAGGACTCTTTCGTACTGAAACAAAGGACAAAAGAACAACTAGATAACACAAATTAAATGAATGCATAATATTTCAAATTACAATAATTTATACATAATTGGCTATTATTGAAATATTATGCATTCATTTGATTTGTGTGATCTAATTGTTCTTTTGTCCTTTGTTTTCAGTACTTGAAAATGTCATGAAAAAGGACGAAAAGTGGCGTCGTACATGATAAAAAAAATTGTCCAAAAACCCGAGAATCTTTTATTTATTAAATTAAATTTCAGGACCAAACAATTATTGGATTTTTCTTTTATTTCAAATTACAATTTTTCATTCACAATTTGGACTTCATGAAGCTCTTAGATTTTTTTCTAGTTAAAAATTCATTGTCACAAATTGTACTACTAATATTAAAACTTTTTCTCTTTGATTCATTTAGGCATCAACTTTGCAAACTCACTAGTATCTCAAATCTATAAAACTTTTATTACATTTATTATTATTACTAGGGGAGCCCTATAGCGTACAGAGTCTCGAAAAAGTTTTCGCTTTATTTATTATTTAATAGGTGATCGATTATTCTTTCATTAGAATTTGATCGAGGAATTTAATAAAGTGTGCCGATTAAATGATCTCCATTTCTTTAGATCTAAACCATTGCATGGATGCCAAGCACAAGTTCAGACCTATTTGAGACTAAAAGAGATTAATTTTTTAATTTCTATTATTCCCCTCCGCTCGTTCTGGGCTGCTGGTAGGGGAGGTGAGAGAGGGCGGGTGAAGTGTCGGCAGTTCAAGCGAGGAAGAAGTGCCTGTAAAGTGTGTTTATATACTCAGATTCCACGTGGTAGCTACGTAAAAATAATATTGTTTTATTGTTATTGTAAATTGACCTTTTGCCTTTTACTTTTGGACCAAAACGATACTCGTGATATATAAAGGGTCTTTTTTTTAGAGGTTCGCATCTTTAAATTAAAATAAAACAAAGAAAATTATTTTTAATATCAATGAAACTGGCTTTATTGGAAAGATAATTTTATACCATTAATGTTTGAATATGATTTCGGCCATGTGGCCGCCGCAGATGGCGCGGAGATGGCGCAATCTTGATTTCCAATTTTCACATACTTTTCGTAGCAATTGTGACCGTATTTCGCCAATAATTCGCCGAATGTTGTGTTCCAAGTGTTCAATCGTCTCTGCTTTATCGGTTTTGGGGATAGGTCATTTGTCTAGATATACCTAATAATACTTAATTAGACTTCACATAAAAGCCAGATGAGAATGAAAATCAACTGGTGTGGGCATCACACGACTTTCACATAGGTTTCTCCCTTATTTGAAATCATCATGGTCACCAAATTTTCTTCATTCAAATTACTTCAATTTGTGTTCCCCCCAGCCATTTTGAGAAAACCGGATAAAAGATGAAATTGCAAAATATCAAAAATCAAGTAAACATGTAGGTACAGCACACAGACCATTGGATTTTTGGTCACTTTTCGGCCTCTGGGGACCATAATATCCGGTTTTATGTTCTAAATTCCTTCCACTTAGAAGTCAAAAAGTGAAATTTACTTTTTTCACTTCGGAGATAGAAACTCTCAAAGAGTCAAGATTCCGAAAGGCGATTGTAATTATTCACATTTGACAATAAATTGATTATAGGTACAAACTTCTGTCCTAAATTCTAAGTTCATTACTAAAAGCTCCCCTATAAATTTTTCCGATTTTTCTGCACTTATGAACCGGAAGTTCTGAAGTTAAGAATTATAAAATCTAATGTCTTATTTGTTCTAGAAATTCAAATACCAGTACGAAATTTATTCGATTTTTCTTCATGGGCTTATCATGGTTTTCGTACTACCGTTAGATGAAATCGAGAGGTGACCCGCGACCTAATATCGTGTACACCTACTTCTACTTCCACTTTCATTGCCAAGTAGAAGACAAATAGATATAGGGAAATTATCTAATCTTCTTCCTTCTTCTTCTTAATCTTCTCAATAGGCCTGCGCCTGTTTCTCCAAATGAAGGACGTTGTTCCATTCGATTTTTAGTCAGGGTGTACATTTAGGCCCGCTTTCCAACTTTTTTGGCCTTCCTCGGCTTCTTACACCCTGGGGACGACATTCTTTTGCTACTTTTGCCAATCGGTCCTCTCCCATACGATCTACATGGACTGACCATTCTCTTTTTCTAATGCGGACCCAGTCGACTATATCTGGTATGCATTATCTAATGAATTCCAAAATAATTCCAAAAGACTTGTACACACACCCTTAATTCCAATCGCGGTTCACCCCCCGGATGAAATACATAAGGCTCTAGATCTGGACTATTAAACATTATTATATTATCATCAGGAAATTAATTAAAAACAATAGAATAAGTGAAAATACAATTGTTTTTAAATCATGAACTTTCCCCGTGAAAATTATACTTATAGTTTGATTGTCTTTTGAAATGAATTTTGTTGAAGTTTGTTTTAGAATTCTATGGATACAATTTGATATCATTATCATTTAAAATTAATTAAAACGAGTCATAATAGGGTAAAGGAGAAAGTTGGAGAGTGGCTTTTATACTCCCAATTGCAATTTAATTATCTATTAAGTAGCTTTTCCTTGACTTTATAATCATAAATCTTGTTCAATGAATTACTTTTTTCGTTATACTTAACATTTTTTTCTAGCTATTAAAATGAAAAAATTGTTTAAGATAGTTTTATATTCAGAATCATTAGGAAAATTTTAGATCTTTTTTTAATCTATGAATTTATGAATGAAAAATTAAAAAAAATAATCATTTTCTAAATTGAAAGTTTATTTTTGGAGAGAGTAGCATAATTTTTAATAAAATAAATGAGACAATATAAGAGTGTGGCCTCTTAAAGCTGGAAAAATAAATATTTTTTATTTATTTATAAAGAGAACCATAGTCTTTGAAGGCTTTGCCTTGCTTCATCAGGATCATTAGGATTGATAATAGGAATTGATGTGTGAAGAGGGCAAAGTCCTCGAAACTATAGTCTCTTTATATGGTAAATAAATTAAAAATGTATTTTTCCAGCAGAAGACACACACTTTTATTTTTCCTTTAATCATTTTTTCCAACAATTTCGTGAGAGTTAAACAAATTACTACGGAAAACAAAAAGATTTTTCCAGCCCAAAAGAACGATCTCTAAATTGTTCTACATTGTATTGTAGGATTTTATTCTCTACTCCTTTCAATGTAAAATGCTTTTTAAAAATAAAGATTCATTTTCGCCTTGAGAAAGGCGCTTGTTGTTTACCGGTCAGAGTCTTCCGATCAACTGACAGGTGAACAGCGGAGACACGCCCCTTTTATAATCACAGGCCGCGCGCGCGAATATTTACGCATACGTCACCCTAAAAGCCGCGACCAATTAACCAATCAGTTTAATTGCTAATTAGAGCCGCCAGGCTTATAAAGGCAGCAAGCCTCTCGAAGAAAAATCAGTTGCTGAACCTCGTTGAAGGGGTCAACTCACGGAGGTGTCTATGCTCTCTGAAGCGAAGAAGTAATCTTATACACGTTGTGTTTAAAGTTTGCCAAGAAATTGTAACGAAAAGGCAATAAATGCGGGCTTTGTGCCAATATTTTATTTAAAGCAATTTTCTACCGCCTTTGTGCAAATTCTTATTTTAAAATAGCATTTTCTGGCTTTACGCCGCCAAAAGAGATTTTAATCTCTGAAGATCTCCCATCCAAGCCCGGCGAATATCCTTCTAACTAACCCTTCGAGCCAAAACTAAAATTCATCCATCATCTTAATAATTTCCTATAGAACTTTAATATCATATACTAGTAATTCAAATTTTCTTGATACTATTTTAGGAGAAGTCATAACTTTTAAATCAGGGGTGGCCAACACGAGGCCTGCGGGTCCGCATGCGGACCGCGGACCTGGGTCAAATGAACATAAATGTTAACTTTATTGTACATACCACCAAAAGAGCATTACATCATGAGTCGTTCGTATCATATATTTTTAAATTATAGCTAAGAGAAATTTGAAATTTTTCGCATTTTTGAAAAATTCATTGGTTTGAGCTATTTTAAATATCCCGTTAATACTCGTCTACAAGGGAAATAAATAAATAAATCTTTTATTTCTCGACCTGCTTAGAGGCACAAGTGTCCCCAGTGGGCTAGGCCCTCCAACATTAGTACAATCTAGCTACAATACATTACAAACATCAATACAAATTAACTTCACGGGGGGGGCCCGCGGCCCCGGAGGGGTGGGGAACTTCAACAATTTAACAAATAATAAACAAGTACAAAAAAAAAAAAGAAAAAAAATAGAAATGTATGCTCATCATTAACATGACCATAGATTTCCATCAAAAGACAAAAAGTAATTTAAAAAATTCCCCGCAAAAACCCGATACCAGGAGCAAGCGAACGCATTATCCATCCCGGCATTTGCCTAAGTTGTTAAGGAAACCTGGTCAAAACCTTAACAAGGATGGTATGACCTCTCTCTACCTCAGGTAATCTCTGCTTGTGAGAACTAAATAAAATTTTGTACAACTCTAGGACTTTAGGACTTGACAAAATTTATAATTGATTTAATCATAGGAGCCAGAGGACTATAATCCCAAGTAGTAATAAATAGACAAATAAAGATCAATTAATTAATAAGATGTATGATCATATTTCTGCATTTCAAATGAAACTTGGCCTTTGGGAACAACAGTTGAGGACAAAAAACTTTACTCACTTTCCTACATTGTCATTGCAACGAGACGTCACAAGGAGGGGGGCTTCTTTGATATCTGACTTAAACCTCGAATTTGAAAATCGATTTCAGGATTTTAAAAAACATCATGTGCTTTTTTGAGCATTTGCAACGCCATTCGCGGTAGACGTGAATTTATTACCAGGAAGATTACAAATGGAACATTGTGAAATGTGTTGTGATACACAGTTAAAGGAGAAATTCCATCAAGTTGGTTTGGAAGAGTTCTATAAAACGTATTTGGACAAGGATAAATATCCTGCGTTTTACAAACATGCTCTGTCGATGGTTTCGCTATTTGGAAACACTTATGCGGCATAAGCCCAGAATTGACACAGGACCGTCAAAGATGATGGGAGAGTATTAAGGGGGCCGAACTCTTATAGAGATAAGGCTAGTAGATAAGAGGAAGAGTTTATTTATATTTATATTTATTTAAGCCGCTACCATATTGAGGTTTCAATACAATTAAGAAATATAAACTTATGTGAATTTACAAGGTATTTACAATTATAATAATGATAGATTGTTTCTATACATATATAAGTACATATTTACAGTATTTACAAGTTTAAATTGTACCTGACCGTTTTGGGCAAGGCCTCTTACCCACTATTTTTTCAACTCTTCAATCTTTTGAGTTGTCTTCCTTTTTTTCTTTTTCGATCTATAGGTCACCATTCTATTATTATTTTGGTCCATCTTACAACTTTGAGTATTATATGACCTGCCAGTTTAATATATATATTTTCCAGTAAAAACAGGTTTTTTAGTAAGAACAGATTCTTACTAGTTAAAACGCGTTCCACTGAATACCTTGTGGAAACTAGAATTTACTGATGTTGGTTGAGTTTGGTCCGTAGGTCTAGAATCATCTTCATTTTGGGTGTTTATTTTCGTTTAACATTTTTTTGAAAATAAAAACCCAAAATGAGGCGGGAGTTCTAAATGAAGATTCTAGACCTTTCAACCACACACATAGTTGCCAGGGTATTTACCCAAGGCAAACATTTATGTATAAAGGTTGTTATATATATATATATGCTTCAGTAAAAACCAGTTTTTAGTAAGAACGGGTTCCTTACCATTTAAAACCCTTTTCACTGAATACCTTTAGTTAGAATTTATTGATGTTGGTTGAGTTTGGTCCGAAGGTCTAGCATCTTCATTTTTGACCTTTCCGCGTCATTTTGGGTGTTTATTTTCAAACAATTTTAAAATGAAAATGTCAAAAATTATATCCTCTAAAACTTGTAGAGGATCTATTTTTTGACATTTTACTTTAAAATAACTTTAAAAATAAACACCCAAAATGAGGCGGAGGGTAAAAGAAATGAAGATCCTGGACCTTTGAACCAGAAACTCAACCAACATCAGTAAATTCTAGTTGGCACAAAGCTATTCAGTGAAACGCGTTTTAACTAGTAAGAACCCGTTTTTTTGCTGCAACATATATTGTTTATTATTAAGGCAACTCCAACTGGTTCAACTTTTATTCCATTTTTGTTTAATTTCACGGTTGTGTAAAAGATACAGCAGATGTTGTAGGTCTGTTTTTGGCATAATTAAGCAAGTCTGATTGAAGTAATTCAGCTCCGCGCCTGTAAAGTGAAGGGTATGCATTCGAATAGAAGGTCCTGCATTGTTGGTTGCGTTGACAGGTGCTGAATAACTATTTCTCCAAGATTACTATACTAATACTACTACGTTTAGTAAAATAAATACAAAATAGAAAGTGAATTCTGGTCGATCGCTCTAACTTACAAAAGAACCCTTAAATATTATTGACATTTTATAATTAATGTGTCTTTTGTTTCATTATATCAAATATATTCGAATACTATGTTTTAAATATTCAATATTAACTTTCATGCTATTGTATTTTAATTAATAAATATGTTTAGATCATTAAAATTACAGTAAAATCAAATTCACAGAGTAAATCTTCATTCAGGGAATTTCCCAAATTTTCCCTGTATAAATATGTAATATTATTGTTTCATTAGAATTTACTTAGTATAAATTTCCATATTATAGTAAATCCTAACTCTGGCTGAATCCATGGAACTTTGTTTCCTTCCAGGAAAGTGAATGTCATCTTGGTTGACATATGTGATGTCATCCTTTAACAAAGAGATCAAGGATGACACCAAAAGCGCCTGGGGCCCGAAAAGACAAACCTCTCTCTAATATCATGCTCTGAATTCACTCAAAAAGCCCTTTCGCAGAATTCGTTTCCAAACAGTATATCGACCTTCTTAATAAAATAACTATTAATAAAGTAACTAGTTTATTACTTTCACTGGTTATTTATTTCGTGGTCTTTTGAGTTTAACAAGAACTTTATTACTTTTACTTTCTTAATATTATAATATCATATTGCTTTTAAAGTTGGGCGTTTTGATGTTGGTTGAATTCAATATTCCATTTTCCATATTCCAATAATCCATATTTAGACATTGGCTGTATTATGTTTATACCCTTCACAATATCTCGAAAATTCTAAATCCTAGGTAATGAAATTTAAAAATTAAACTTGATATGGGCTATTGATTTTACAGTAAGTCTTTAATTCAATCTGGATTTTCTAAAATGGTTTAATTCATAACTACCAGGTAAAAATTGATAAAATTCTGTTTTAAAAAGCTGTGTCTTGTATGCAGTGGCGGATTTAGGTTCGAAAGCGCCTTAGGCCCCTTCCGATATGACTCCATTTTTGCTTTATAGTAGTAATTATTAGTATAATCAAACATCCAATTTACGAATATTAAAAATATTTTATTTGGGGTGGGGTTTATTAATTTAGATATAATAACAAATTTCTTAAAATTAAACAATAAATAAATTTTTGTGATTACATATAAACTTTTTTTCTTGCTTTAGCTCCCGCGAAAACATCAATTATATTCTCATAATCAATTTCTTGCACCAATTTTCGATGTACTTTTAAAAATTTTGGACTAAAATTACTAATAATTTTTATTATAAAAACAATCGCTTTAGTGGAAATAAAGTAGAAAAAATAACCCGATTTGTAAATATTTGCGTTGCTTTTATAACTAATAACACTGATCAACAAAAAATTTCTCCCCGTAAACCTAACAATGGATTCCAGTAGAGTTTTATACGCTGATTATCATGTAATTTCCCGATTTTTTACAGCACGTCAGAGTTTTGAGATATTATCGGTCAAAATGACGAAAAAAGGCCATTTTGACCTATTTTCGAGTCCCATTAGATATTAAACAGCAATATTTGAAATCAAAATATTTTGTTGACGTAATAGAAAACAGCTTCCTCTTTGATTTTCAAATTACCACTTGTTTGTAGCTCAATTAGAACTCGAGTTATAACTAAAAAACTAAAACTACGTGATTATAAAGGATAATAAACATAGATAAAAACATATGGTCTTAGTTTTTTAGTTATAACTCGAGTTCTAATTGAGCTAAAAACAAGTGGTAATTTGAAAATCAAAGAGGAAGCTGTTTTCTATTACGTCAACAAAATATTTTGATTTCAAATATTGCTGTTTAATATTTAATGGGACTCGAAAATAGGTCAAAATGGCCTTTTTCGTCATTTTGACCGATAATATCTCAAAACTCTGACGTGTTGTAAAAAATCGGGAAATTGCATGATAATCAGCGTATAAAACTCTACTGGAATCCATTGTTAGGTTTACGGGGAGAAATTTTTGTTTAATTTTTGTCGAGCAGTGTAATCAGTATCATACGAATGTTTAACCATTGAATCACCTGTCATTTTCGAATAGGTACTTTTTATTGTTTGTTGGTTTCAAATTAATTTTTTTAATCACTTTATTGATCTCGTACAAATTATTATAAAATGATAATAAAAAGTTGTAAAATCTGAATTTTTAATGAAGATTTACATTTATAGGCAAAATATATTGTGGACTTATTACTTCTAAGTTATTTGAAGTCCTTATATTTCGAGGCTTAAGCCACCACTCGCCATGAGTGAATCATATTTCTGGACTCTTGATATTTTATAAAGCTGTCTTTAACAGGACTGGTCTTCAAACATCAATAGATTATCCTTAGTTGTATCTCTTGGAGCTATCCACTAGATGGAAAGCCTATAATGTTTTTTCCTTTGGTCATTCTAAATTTGTATACAACAAGGTAAACTTGTCGGAATTTATCGAACCCATAACCTATTCTGTTTATACAAATATTTAAATAAATAAATACCTTTATTTACTTTGGGCAAGTGGTGTAATCATTCATTCAAAATTTAAGGTAGTTGTTTCGCGACAATACTAGCAAAAAGTTAATGCTAGAGTATATAGAACAGACAATAAGGATTCATAGTTCATAAGCCCAAAACTTTTTGCTGTTTATGTACCAATTCTAGCCAATCCCGTGCTCGTTTGACAAATTTGGCACCATTGTAAGAGATTGAATATTTTTATATTAAAATGACAGATAAAATACATTTTAAAGGTCGATTTATTTCTATAAAAATCGTTTTGTTATTTTTTAACAAATGTAATCAACGCCTACGTTACACCTTATGAAAATTATAATTTTGAAAAAATCTAGCGCATGCATCTTTCGCTGGTTAAATAAATGCGCTGTTGCCAAATTGTTTTTAGTGTAAATTTTTTTTATACATTTTTCATTATTTATTCCTTATTATCTCAGAAACTGTGTTGTAACTATGAATCAAAATTGTCTTAAAATATGTATTGGTTATTGTTTAATGTTGGTTTAGTTTTTTATAAAAATGGTAAGAAGGGTTTCTTAATTATAATTAAATATGTATGTAAATTTTCCGATATCCCGTATAGTGCAATGTTAAAGAGCCTGAAAAACTCTGATTTTTGAAATTTAATATCTCCGGAACTGTATTGTTCATAAATTTCGTTTTGCCACCAATCGATGCAGAAGTATTTAAATAATAATCTGTCTAAATTTCAAAAAAATCCTAAGAAAACGCATTTGGCGGAACAACTACCTTAAAGGCAATCATCCCATCTATATTTATGTATTTTGCATATTGAACGGACTTGGTATTTTGTAATGGATCTAAATTTTTAAAATAAATCCAGAATAAACTGTTTTAACCCCTTGAAAGTTGATAATGACAATTTATTGGAGGACCCTCATTTGATTTAATAGAATTGTTTCGGTAGGTCATTGAAAATTTGGCATAAAATCCTTAATTATATTTCAGTTAACCTAAATTCTATTTTTATGTATGTTTTTTTTCTAGTTGCGTTAATAATGTTTATTTTATTACTTTAGAATATTAATTTTACTATAATAGGTTTACATTTTTTTTATTAAGCCGACTGACCGACGTTGTCGGAAGGATATTAAACTTGTGGATTCACTGTATTAAATTAATGGTCATGTGTAGTAATTAGATAAATTGGTATGAAGCCACTTGAGCTCTTTTTTATATTCGCTAATTATAAATATTGAATTAATTTCACCTCAACGATAATTATGTTTACTAATTCCTAAAAATTTTTACTTTATCCAATGCGAAGCAAGCGCGTTCAAAGGGTCCTCAGGTAAAGACTACGGAACCCATGGTCTCAATTAAAGTCACAAATTGTAGTATTCAATTAGGTTGAATTTTAGCACGTGACGGTTTTGCCAAAAATTACATGGGGTCTCGCCCAGAGGCCAAAAGTGCGATTTTTTCATTTAGTCGTGCGGATGGATGGATGTGTGGATGTAGGTTTCGTTTTTTTCGTCCACGATTTTTTCCACACCGTTGCACCGATTGAAATGAAATTGAAAACCTACCATTATTTTAACAAAATGAAGCGCTGATTAGTTTTTGGTACATATCGGCCGGCAAACATTAGTACTTTATTTCGGTACTTTTTTTAGTTTTTTCTAAATATCTTGAAAATGACTTAACCAATTTTGATGAAATTTAATATGCTAATTAAGGACCTTGGGGACCACAAAAAAGGTTAAATAAAGTTTTTAGTAAAATTATATTTTAAAGTACTTTACTTTAGAGTAAGATAGTACTTTTTTAAATTCTTTATTATTTTATTTTAAACATGGACCGCAAATAGCCAGTGATATCTGATTAATAATAAAGGAATAAAAATATTGATATTTCAAATGACTTTGGATAAATAATTCATTTATAAAAAGATTTATTATGCATCTATTTACATTTTATTCATAATATAATACATAAACAAACAATGATTAACAATAATAATTATAATCATAGATGTGTTGGCACACATGCACGCATCACAGTGAAGAATTAATTTGATTAATTTCATACCCTAAGCCCCAATTTTGTATAAATTATTTTTGTATCATTTAATTTCCAGGGTCAAAAAAGCCACTGTCCAAAATGTGGTACATATCGGTGAAATATTTTATTTTAATTGTTTTTGTCTCGGTTTTTTGAAAAAAATTAAGTGCTTCCATGGCAATTTTTTTTTTATTTATTTATTGTCACCGGGAGCAACAAAGCCCATTTAATGAACGGATTGGAGGGAATGGAATTCGAAATAATTATCGGAAAAGAAGTTTTTTATTTAATTGGTTTTTTCCCTCTTATTAAAATCAAGGACTAAAAGATGATCTATGATGTCGATGGTGGAGAAGTAATCTCCGGAAGTCGAATCTCTTAAACAATGTATGAATTCATGTAAAATAATTGGTTTAATAAAATTTATGGAAAAAAAATGCCCATTTAATGGTAATGTTAATTGTGAACTAAATTTTAGTGGATTTCTCGACGCGATTAAAAAATACAAAGAAATAGAAGAGAAAGTAAAAACTTGTCAAAACTTGGTACGATTGCTAGTTAGAGCCGCAACAAGTAATTTCTTTTTGTACATTTTTGTCTGAATTTTAATGAAGTCCAATTGAATATTCTCTCTGTCTATAACGAGTATCGTTTTGGTCCGAGT
>JAKCPI010015535.1:0-35739 GCA_023213315.1 Euborellia annulipes
TGGTTTTCGTCACATTCCCCCCCTTCAGAAATCAAATAATCTTCTATTGGATTTCTGAACTTGACTGAAGTCATTTGGACTCTGATTTTATTGGTTCACTTTTTGGTGTTACCAGTTTACTTAAGTCTAAATTGGCTTTTCCGCCTTTCATATAAATAAACAAAATTTTATATCCAGGGTGATTTTCCCTTTATACCCGCAATGATATTACCCCCAACCCCTTTCTATTTTGTTCCTAACCCAATTATTCATTATTAAATTTATCCCCAATCTTCCATTTCCAGGTCCGATCGCTCACTGTCACTCCCAATCATGATCCGTCAGGTTGTTTTAATTCTGTATCTAACCAACATACTACCATTCCTTACGTGAAACCTACCAACGTTTTCTTAGCTTGAAAAGCTTTGACTTCCTCCACGTCATGACTATTCAGGCTGGTCATCTCGGCCAATCCTACACTAACTCGGAATTGTTACTACTAACTTTTGGATTGATCATTCATTTTAGGGTCGTTGCCCAGTATTTCCTTAGAAACCACACATTTACGTTAGATTGTATTATTTTACACACTAGTGGCAATGAATGTCACCGGCTGCTTCACTCTTCCCCATTAATGCTGGACCAGGGTACCGCGCGCTAAACAAATCATTCCATGTCATTGATCTCCACAATTCGTACCAAAGATAGGTTGGAACTTCCCACTCATGAATTCGGGCTATTGATTATCTATTTTATTTCTCAACTATGACATTATCCTAGGTGGTACGGTTATGAGGTGGTTATTCGTGACACAATTTATCGTGAGTTATCTAGTTTTATTATGGATCTACCATGTTGTTTAATTTAAGACCTTTCTGTAGGGTTTTTTTAAGAACCCCCCCCCCAATTATTGTTATTTGTTTTCCTGGCAATACCCCCCCCCCATTCCCAATTACTTCAATGGTTTATTACTGATTCTAATTTTGTTTTCCCCCAAATTAATTCGAACTTTTGTCCGAAGGTCTTTCGTCTGTCCTTCTGGTCCGGTGTAATATTGAAGACTTAATTGACTGGTTGTTGGTGTCGTTAGTTACTTAGGACCTAGATTAGTAAGAACGCGCTTATTCTATGTTAGTTAGAACTAGGGTTAGTAGAAAAAGAACGCATTTACAATGTTTAGTGGTTAGTAACTTAGGTCTAAGATTAGTACGAACGAACTTATGCTAAATTAAGGGTAAGTACTTAATCTAGTGTTAGTACGAACGTATTTACAAATTATCTTCACTTCATTACACTTTTCCAGAATATGTCCGTTTGTCGTTTTTGGTCAAAATTTTGTCATTCAATAGGGACGATTGTCTGTAACGTCTCGTTATTAATAGGGTGTTACTATTTAGGATACTCAAAGGAATGTGAAGTAGGGGCTGAGCCTCCCCTTTAGCCTAAGGCCACATTCAACTGTTAGTTCAACTCGGTGATCGGTGAATGATATTCTTTCACACTCCTAATATTGAACGTCCCTATTGTTCTACCATTTTCATGTTCTAGTTGATATGCATTGGGTAACACCTTGGATACCCGGTATGGTCCCCTATAGAGTAGGAATAACTTCCTAGTCTCTTCTCCTGATTTCGGGAATTCTAGAGCTTTAACCATTACTAAATTCCCCACTTTAAATTGTGTCACCTTTTTGGTACGGTATCGTTTCTGTCTCTTCTCAATTTTCTGTTCAACCCCTTTTCGGATTTTGCTTTTTATAATTTGGTTATTTTCCCGAGGGATACCTCCCAAGTTGTAATACCGGTGGGTTTGGCTAATGAAGCTGGTTGGGTTCTGTTTATGTACTAACTGAGGGGTATTGGATAAACACTCATTGTGACAGTTATTCATCAAGAATTCGATTTCTGGGATTTCTAAGTCCCATTCCTTTTGGTCCGAGTAGACGCGGGATCTTAAATGCCTGAGTACTTCCTTCATCTGCCTTTCTACAGGGTTAGATTGAGGGTTCCTCTTAGATGTTACACGCCCCTTGATGTTATTCTGTCGCAACTGTTGTTTCCATTTGTTACTAGTAAAAATTCTCCCCTGATCCGTGAGAATCACCTTCGGATGTTCTCCGGAGTTAAGATATTGTTTTAACGCATGAATCGCTTCTTTAGTATTTTGTTTAGTTAATAAAAACAATTTAATATACTTTGTATAGTTGTCTAAGAAAACGATCACAAACCGATTACCCCTTTTCGTTCTCGGCAAGGGCCCTAATACGTCGACTGAGACTAACTCTCCTTTCGACTGACTGATGACGTTTAGTGGTACTCCCGTTAGATTTTTGTTTGGATATTTTGAACGTTGGCAGGTTTCACATCCCTGTAGTACTTTCTGAATATCTTTTCTCATCCCTCTCCAGTAAAACTCCCTACCTATAGCTTTGTATGTTTTGAAGACCCCATAATGGCCAATAATGGAATGGAATTCTTTAATAATTGGAAGTCTCAGTTCACTTGGTAAATATGGATGTCGAACAGTATTATCGATATCGTCGATCTTGACTAGCAATCCATTCTGGACCTCCAGTTTTGGAAACGATTTTCCGTCCAGAATTTCTAATAAGATCTGGTGTATGTTTGGATCTCTCCGTTGCCACGACTGTAATTCTTGGAGTTGTAATGTTATATTCGAAGGTAGGGTCCTGAAGGAGATTTGAGCAATTTGGAACTCGTTTTTATTCTTCATCTTTTCCTGACCCATTCGACTAAGGTAGTCGGCCAATGTGTTTTTGCTCCCTTGAATATATTGAATTTCAAAGTTATATTCCTGTAACTTCATGATCCATCTGGTTAACCGTTGGTTGATTAACTGCGCGGAATGAAGAAAGGTTAGCGCTTGGTGATCGGTCTTTATAATGAAAGGCCTACCCGCTAGCCATACGTTGAATTTCTTCAACATAAAAATAATTGCTAAACATTCGATTTCGGTGGTAGTATAGTTTTTCTCATGCTCGTTCAACGTCCGGCTAGCAAAGGTAATAACTCTTTCGATCCCTTGAGAATCCTTTTGACAGATGGCTCCTCCTACTCCTAATTTACTCCCATCAGTATAGACAATAAATGGAGTCTGGAAATTAGGCTTAGTGAGCTCCATCTCCGTTGTCAACAGAGATTTTATTTCTTTTAATCTTTGTTCATGACCTTCCTCCCATACCCAACGGGTTCCCTTTTTAAAAGATGGTAAAACGGGTACATCAATTCGGAATACCGGGGTATAAAATTCCGGTAATACCCAACTGCCCCTAAAAATCCCTTTAGTTGTTTCTGGGTTCTAGGTGATGGCCACTTTTGAATCTCTGTTATTAAGGTGTGTGCCATCCTTAATGTGTTGGGTCCGATAATATGTCCCAAAAATGAAATTTCACTCACTAAAAATCTGCTTTTTTGAATGTTCAGGGTGATCCCATTCTCCAACAAACGTTGTAACAATTGATTTAAATGTCGTAGATGTTGTTCGATAGTTTGTGAATAGATCAATATATCATCCACATAATAGATGATAAATTCGTCAAATTCGGGTCCTAACACAAAGGAGAGGGCTCGGCAAAAGGAAGCCACGCTTGTAGCTAGCCCAAATGGTAATACATTAAACATATACGTTTGATTTTTAAACTGAAATGCCGTATACTTTCTACTATCGGGATGCAGGGTGATTTGCCAATACGATGCCGTCAAATCTACGGATGAGAAGACTCGAGCCATTCGTTCAGGCTGGTACAATATCTCGCTAGGTGGTGGTGGACATTCTAGATCTTTCTCCATTTTTCGATTAAGTTCTCGGGCATCGAGACAGAGACGAATTCCACAGTCCTTTTTCTTTACTACTACTAAAGGTAATGAGTATTCACTACTCCCTCTAGTAATAATACCCCATTCTTCCCACCTGCGCAGTTCTTGACCCACTTGATCCCTATGGATGTAAGGTATGGGATATTGTTTAATGCGTATGGGTTCCTGATCTTTCATTACTATCTGGTGTTGATAGTGTCTTATCCTTCCTGGTCGTTCAGAAAAAACCCTCTCGTATTGGTCTAATAATTGTTCGAGTTGGGCCTTTTGTTCCCGGCTGAGAGGTAGTTGGTTCAGGACACCCTGATTAAACACCACTGCTACCAACTGTACTGTTGAATTTGGTTCCTCCATCTCTCCGACATTCTCGCTAGTGATTGTTATTTTTTGATTGTTTCCCGTATATATGACTACTTGGAAATGGTTACACCAATCAATTCCTAATATGCAATCGATTGGTAACGATTCTGCTACTAGAAAATTCCAAGAAAAGATTAACTTTTGGTACTGCCATTGAATCCGAGCTTGGTGTGAGATTTTTTGGGTTCTCTTTTCTCCTATTACCCCTTTTAACATACTTGATGTTGTGGGAAGGATTCCTAGCAATTCTTGGGATGACAGTTGTTGTTTTAAGACTGACCTCTTTATAAGAGACACCTCACTTCCTGTGTCCACCAGTGCCCATATTATGCCCTTTTGGCATTTCAGTGGCAGCCATACGCAACTGGGGGCAGGATGCGGGTTCTCCTGATGGTCTTGCGTATATATAACCGCTGTCATTGGTTCATTGTTTACTTCTCTCTCCTCCTGGTTCAATCGGCGTTTTTTTTTTTTTTTCTTATGATGGTTTGTTCAGACTCTATTAATTCATCCTCTTCCGAGGACGAATTATGGCCGATTGCTTCGATTCTATCAGGCCGTTTCCTTTTCAGGATTACTCGGACCCGATTTCCTTCCGCTGGTGGTATTACTGCCGTATACATATCCTCAGTAGGTTTAATTGGTGATACAACTTCGTTGAATTTCGTTTCCGGCGCCCTTGGGTCGTCGTGAACTAATGCTTCAACGTTTATGACTGTCCTTGGTTCTGGTGGATTTTCCAACTCTTGGGTCCTCTCCGTTTCGCTTTTCTCTTCTTCTCTATGTTTTTCTTCTGCCACTATTTTAGGTGTTACCCGGGTTTCAGTGGTGACCCTAAAATGGGTCTCTTTGATTTCCACTTCCCGGCTATCCGCGCTGTATTTTATCGTTTCTTTAGTGGCTTGGCGATTTTCGATGACCCTTTTCACCAATTTCCCTTTTTCCTCTTCGTCCTCTTGGAAAGTAGCAGCTACCAATGGTCCGACTAATGTCGTTTTTTTTTATTTTCCATTATTCGTATCCGTTGGTAGTTTTCCCTCCTTTCCTGGGACGGTTTCGGTGGGGTCATTTTGTTTTGTTCTTTGGGGCCCTTTAATTGCTATTGGGGCCCTCGTGTTCCATTGTTTCTTTGGTTTCCTGTCGGTGTATTGCGGTTCGGATGATTTCGATTGAAATTGTCCATATTTCTGCGGTCGCTGGGCGGAATATTAAAGTTCGGCCTCTCAATTGGTCTTTGTGCATCGGCCTCCTTGAGGACATGTTCCATAGCTTGACGGGTTCCCGCTGCAGCCAGGTACATGTACTCGTTCGGAAAATGACGTATTATTTTCAATAGGACCTCCTCTTCTTTAAGCTCGTAAAGAGAAAAATACTTGGCCCACCTCAGCCAGCGGTAGAAATGCTGGGTCCGACTTTCTCCATGCCGGGCCTGGAATTGTGACCCACACAGTCTGGCTAACATTTCTCCCTGGGCTGTGGCACTCCAATATTCTCCCATGAATGCCGTTTTTAGCTCTTGTAGCTTCTGAAGTTGGTAGTGTTGTGCTCTATGCCATTCGAGCGCAGGACCTTTTAGACACAGCTGAAATAAGAAAACCTTTTCCGTTTCGGAGAACATGGCGTGCTGGATGGTTTCCTCATAGTACTCCCACGCCTCTTTAGGGTGGTTAACCCAATCCTGATGCCCCCAATACGACTTTCGCATACTTAACCGGGTTTTCAGTTCGGTCACCGATTGTATGGAATACCCCATTGGATTGGGCACTATGGTCGGACTACGGATTTGATTCGTAATTTCTTGTTTCATCGTCTGTATTTGCCCTTGTAAATTTTTTGTTGTTTCTTCGGTTGAGTCTTTAATCAGCTCCACTTTGTGGTTCAGACTAGCGACTTCAACTTTGTTTTCTTGCTGGGCCTTCTCGATTCGATGTTCTAACTGTTTGGTCTTTTCCTCCACGAAATCTTGTACGCTTTCGATGGCATTCGCATTATGTTGAACTCTCGATTGACAAATATCATCGATCAGCTGATTTTGTTGTTTCAGCTGTTCTATTTCTTTTCGTTGTTCTGTGCTGAAGTTTTCTACCTGAACCTTGACCGCTTGTACTTCCATTTGAAGTTGGCTGTGGTTTTGGTTTAGGTTTACTATGGTGGTTTGTACTTGTTGAATTTCATAGGCTTGACTCTGTAGTTGGTGATTGACTACTTGAAAATTTTTGTCCAGATGTCTGATGAAATATTTGATGTAATATTTTTTTTCCATTTGTTGGCTTTGGGAGTCTAGTTTTGTTTACCTATATTTTTTAATATTTTTGCATTTGTTGGTTTTGTAACCTGCATTCCTGATAGCATTTCCATGATTTGGCTCATATTCGGTGCTGGCTCTTCCTTGTGCTGTTTTTGTTGTGGGTTTTCCCCCTTTTCTTGTTTGATATTAATGTCCTCAATTTCTGTCTTGTCTCTTCCTTCTTTTCTCTGTCACTGCTCGTGGTGAGTTGGGTTTCGAATTGTTTTGCCAACTCTTCCACGTTTGCTTGGTCTAAGTTTTCTTTACCAGTTTCTGCCAGGTTATTTGTCTCTGAACAGAAGAATTCTGCTAGGTCAGATTCTTCTTGTTCTTCTCTGGATTCTTCTGGTGTATACGGAACTTCCTTTGATTCCCGGTATTGACGGTTTTCGTCCCCCATATTTTCCCCGTTATTGGCCGTTATGTAGGTTTTGTTCTACTAGAAAAATTTTCCCCCTTTGGTCTACCTATTCGTAGGCCTGCCTGTGCCTGAATCCCAGCCGCACCTCCACCAAATGTGACAAACCTGGGCTTGTAAAATAATTTATTGTTTATTTTACTTCGCCCAATTTGCGCTCTGACCAAGCTACTATCGCACTTCTCCTCAATATTGAAGATGAGACAATATTGAGTAGGTTGCAACAATAAAATGGTTTACGAGCAGGGTGTACTCAGGGAGATAATCGACTATGGTTAGACACTCTATTAATTATATTAAAAGGCGCAATGCTGAATTTCAAAGGTGTTAGTGGACTTTATCTGCTTCGCTAGGTTGCGCCCTTGTTGGTCTAAATGATGTTATTGTGATTAGCCCCCCGTTAATTAATTGAAATTTTGGTGAGGCTAGAGATGCTGCACAGGGAAGTATCTTGATTGAGCGGATACTTGAAAAAGTGAACAAAAATCAACTTGGTAGAAAATTTCTCTACTATTGAGGGTAATACGGACCGGAGCGATCAGTTACCTGAAATTGGAAGCTGAAAGAAAAAATCTTATTGTCTATAGAAGGATTGACGATAGAACCAAGTAAATTAATTTAATTTAATTAACTAGAATTTATTTGTATTAAAGAATATTGTTTATTTATAATGGATTGATGTGAAAATTATTATTGTTTGAAAAAAAAATTATTAAATATTTTATAAAAGTATTTATGTTGAGTAATATTAATAATCAATAATTTATCTATTAATAATGGACAGATGTGAACTAAGTTTAATTAATTTTAAAATTACAAAAAAAACAAAATTCTCAAAGTTCAATGTCACTCGATCCAATTTGACAGTTCCAATTGACAGTTGTCTATATCTGGAGCTATTTACTATATTGTAAAATGACATATGTGGTTTGTTGATAAACAAATAATTTCTATTATTTTAGGTTTAGACATTGACCAAGACAAAGCCTTATTTATTTTAATTAATTTTAAAATTATTATAAATTATTTTATTTTATATATTTTATGATGAGCGTTGGCTTTGGTCAAATATAATTCGGTTTATTATTGTTTAGTTGAAATAGATTAAAATTGACATAACAGATCGGTCACCTGAGGTCGGTTTGTTTACTTCAAGTTCCAAGAAATTTTATCGCAACGTTTGTTTATTTACTCTTTGCTTTATGTTAAATATGATTTGAATTTTCTTTTAAACTAGATTAGATGGCTTCTAAACTCACACACCGTAGGATTAATATTTATTATTATTTTATAAAGTGATTTTATAATGAAACTTTATTTAATTAAATTTAATTAATAAAAAAATCTTTTCTTTTTTTTTCTATATTCAATAAAAAACTAACAAACTTCTTTAACAAAGATTCGCGTTACTTTTGATAGGCAATCCGTGTCTCCCTTTTTTCACTAGGTAGGTGTTTTCTATTAAAATTACTTAGCAATCAGCTGATTAGGGGTTTTCCCTATCTATTTTAGAACCGTATATTTAAATTAATATTAACCTTTTTGGTTATTTGTTTTGTTTATTATCTATGACCAGTGCTCCGCAGCCTTTTCTCACCTACGACACACCATAATTCTTCCGAGAACTCCGCGGCACACTAAAAGCTAAAATATATACAATACATATGTAGGTATTGAATTAATACACAAATTTTAAAAAATAATTTGGCTTTTTATTTGAAAAATATACATACACATAATTATAACGTTAACATTTTACACAATTTTAATAATTAATGTGAACCCTGCGCTTGTTTCAATGAACACAAAAGTTTTATATTCGGCTCGATATTGGACAGCGCAACCCGAAGTTCTTGATCAAGATCTTTTAAGCATGAACGTTTATCATTTTTAATTAATAAAAGAGTTGAAAAACTTTGCTCACAAATATATGTCGTCGAAAATGGAAGTAGTGTTAAGATTGCTTTGTTTGAAATGCGAGGATATTCTTTTTTGATGTAAATCCAGAAAACATCTAATGGAACTTCGGAGAAGTGAAGTTTTAATGTCTTGTCATTGCTTAAATCTATAAATTCCTCTCGAATTCGCAGTGGCAGTTCTTCTGTAGAATTTATTGCATTGGTTGCAAAAGGATTTCGAATCCAATCGTATTGTTCCGTATTAATGGAATAAAAATATTTATGAAATTTTTCCTGAAGCATACTTAAATGTTCTTGGGCCAGATCCACAATTAATTGTTTATTTTTAATTGTACTGTGGTGGTTTGTCCTTTGGAACATTTCCAAATATCCTTTTTTCAACTCTTTCTGCCAAAGTTCGAGTTTTTTTTTCAACCCCTGTAATTTGTCGGAGCTCGCTAATATATTCTCATTTCGACCTTGCATTTTTTTATTAAGTTCATTCAAATGCTCGAAAATATCAGCCATGTATGCAAGTTTGGCTATCCAGTAATCATCATCGAGGTGGTATAGTTCGGGCATATTTAGTTTTGAAAGAAACTCACGCACCTCGTGACGAAGCTCAAACAATCTAGCCAAAACTTTGCCTCGGGATAGCCAACGAATTTCAGTATAAAACAATAAGGATTCATATCCGGATCCCATTTCTGCACAGAGTATTTCAAAGATTCTCGAATTTAAAGCTCTTGATTTAATTATGTTAACGATTTTAATGCATTCATTCATCGTGTTAAAAAGTTCCTCCGGCAAATTTTTGACCATCAATGCTTCTCGATGTATGCAGCAGTGTGTAAAGTGTAACGTCGGATTTTTTTGTTTTGCACAAGTGATAAAACCTTTTTTACTACCCATCATAGCCGCAGCGCCATCTGTGCAAACAGAAATGCAGTTGCTCCATTGAATATTATGTATTTTGAAAAAGTCATCGGTAACTTTAAAAATTTCTTCACCGGTAGTTCGCTCTGGAACTTCCTTACAAAATAAATAATGTTCTTTAATAAAATCCTCATCAACGAAACGTATAATAGCTATTAGCTGTGCTTTATTTTTAATATCAGTTGTTTCGTCGATCTGAAGCGAAAATTTTTCAGCCAATAACAGTTTTCTTATCAGTGTTGCCAAAATATCCCCTGACATATCGTGAATACGTCTTTTAACAGTATCAGCAGACAACGAAACTTTATTTACCTCCTTAACTTCATTGGGCCCAAGCATAAGTCGAACAATTTCCATGCATGCTGGTTTAATTAGTGTTTCGCCGATAGTATGTGGTTTCTTCTGACGTGCAATTAATTTTGCAACATGGTAGCTAGCCTCCAAGGCCTTTTCGGAAACTGTAACAGCTGATTTCATAAAAATCTTCTGTTTTTTATTTTGTTCTAAACGTCTCTTAAAATATTGTCTATCTTCATTGGCCTGGCTGGGATGGTTTGAATTTAGATGGCGATTTAATTTACTCGGTACCATTGATTCGTTTGATAGCTGTTCGCCGCAAATGATGCACTGTGGCTTTGGAGCCGTTTCGTCACCACTCCATGAAAATCCATATTTAATGTAGTCTTCATCGTACTTTCTTTTCACTATCTTCTTTTGATTTTTTATAACACTTGTGCTGGGTGTTTCATCATCCGTACGTGAAGATGCATCTTTTCCACGTAAAAATTTATCCATTTTTAAAGGGATATAAAATAATATATTTATATATCACACGAAGAACGCTAACCACACACAATTAATAGTAATATCGTTAGTAGTTTTGTGCAAATTGTGACAACTCTGCACACAACAATAATGGCAGACGATCGAACGTCAAGTGACACGTGCAAATGTAACGCATGCGCGTGAGTCTTCAGTGACGTGGCATGCGCGTGAGTCTTCAGTGACGTGCATAAGGGGTATTTTTCTATACGAATTTTTTGTACAATGTATGTATTTGACTGCGGCACACCTGTATTCAGCTCACGGCACACCAGTGTGCCGCGGCACACCGGTTGCGGAGCACTGCTCTAAAGGATCCTCTTGATTTTTAACTGCTTTGTTGAATCTACTTTGAGAGAGAAATGATGGCCATCTAGATTCTTTCTGATCCTTTGTGAGCCATTTGCTACGAATCAGCTGTATCGTTTTGTCAGAAAATTCAACTACAAAGTAGCTAGACATTCTGTAAAAATAATTATGATTAAATGAAGTGAGTCTAGGGCGAAAATTATAAGAAATTTTAAGATGGTTTACTTTTATAATAATTGATAAAAGAAATCTAATTTAACAGGGAAGTACACGGATACCTATTATTATTAAATTATTAAATTCAAATTTATTAGATTAGAACTATCCAGAAAGATATGACTCATATATATATTCAGTAGGTTGGATCCAGAGCCCTCCCACCTCAACCCACATAGCACGCGACACTTCGACGATCCTAATAGCTAGGTAAACGATTTTTTTTAAGATACAAAGAAAACAAAAAAAAAAAAAAAAAGGAAATAACTAAATCAAAAAAAAAAAATATATAAATTATTCTCATGTCTCAACTAGCCATGTAATATTTTTATAACCATATTCACCAGAATATATTTAACTTATTTTTTAGCTTTCGTATGTTAAGTTAAGCTACATAGATTTTTTTTTTTTTTAAATAATTAAAATTAAGAAGAAAAATTTATGGGATTTCTTAGTCTACTAATAAATCTGAGGTATTAGATAATTTTTATTTTATGTCATCACAAGTGTTGAATCCACCCCCTCCGAAATCTCAATGCGAATGCCGAATATATGCTATACCTACAGGCGATTGGGACTGGGATAGATTTTTGGCTCTCGCATTGATTCCGGAGGGTTTGGATTTAAGAAAAGTGATGACATAAAATAAGAATTATCCATATCGGATTTATTAGTAGACACTTTTCCATGATTTTCTTATAAAATTTATGTTTAAGAAAAAGTAATACTGGTAACTAAGGTATGGTCGTAACCAGCACGGAGAGGGAAGGTTTAGGGTCTTAGAAAACCCTCCTTCCCGAAATGATATAAAAAACGTTGAAATTTTACAGAATATAAATAAACGTTCAATCTAGACACAGGGCAGTGTGTCAGTCAAGTTCGCAAAAAGAAAGCTGACGCACTGGCCATTGCGTATATTGATCCGAACCATTTCGAGCTACTTTCGACCCCCTCATAACTGAAAAACTATTAGACTTGCAATTAACCGTGCCTAATAAGCCCCTTTGAACACCTAGAATACCTAATTTTTCAAGTTATTAAAGGTATTACAAGTACCATTTTTATCACTCACTCATCACCTAAAGTACTTCCGCTGATCCTAGAATGCTGAAATAAGGCACACTGATAAAGTTTGGTGTACAATTAAAGGTAAAAATCGAAAAAACGAAACTTTCCCTTTTTCAGGACCTAAAATGAAGGGGGTGAAATTTATAGGCTTAATTAATATATAGTGAAATTACAATCAAGCTAGAATGCTGAAATTTGGCATACTGATAGAGATTGACGCATTAATAAAGGGTGAAAAACGGAAGCTTTCCCATCTTTAGGACATAAAATAAACAGACAAAATTTAACTGCCATTCAATTATTTAAGATAAATAAAAAGATAAAACTTTTCAAAAATTAATGATATTCCATCAAACACATAAATGTGAAGAAGCGTCAAGTTCGGTACAAACAAAGTTCGGGGTTGTACGCGTCGCTGATAAATTAAATCAGATCAGATCTAAACGGGTATCAAGTTCCATATAGTAAATATAGTTCCTTAAATCATAGCTATATAAATATACAACATTCTTCAAATGATTTAAAAGAAAACTTGGCAAGTTTTTTATCCAACTGAATTATTTATAGTATAAAATAGGACAACTAGCAAAAGTAAATTTTAAGCTTGTATTAAATATCATCACGTTAAACCTAATTTATTGGATATTATAACTTTCCAAGTTATAAATTTCAATATCAAAGAACATAACAATATTTGCTTTTAAATCAGTTGAAGAATGTTGTACATTACTTTAGCTGTTTTAACTGGAACTTGGTAGTTGGTACCCGTTCAGATCTCAACTCGTCTGCGACGCCGATACTTAGTTTGTACCGAACTTGGCCCCTTTTTCACATTTAGGTTTTTGGTGGAATAAAATTTACTAAAAAAAAAAAAAATACTCTAATAAAAAAACAAAAATAATAAAACAATCTGGGTATCAGGGAGGTCATGTCTTCTAATACTAGGAGTAAATTCATACTCCCCTAATACCACCGGTGGGTAACACTCCCCACCCCCGATAATGAACTAATCTCTCGGAATTCTTTTATGGCTACGGCCATTGGTAAACAAAAAAATTGGACCCCCCCAAATCAAATACTGGATTGGTGACTGCTGTTGGTAGTAGAATTATTCGTTATGTAATAGGGTAACTATGTAGAATTCATCATTCTCCATTTTAATTATAAAACATTTTGTTTCGAATTCATTAATTGAATGCACAGAGATTTCTCGGCTAAGATTCTTAGCTAAAAAAATGCCCACTTTAGATGATTGACATGGTATATCAAATAAATCATTTATAGAATTAAATTCTTTACCAATTAAATATATTGATTTATCATCAGTTTGAATGATATCATCAACTATTATTATTTTTTTATTTTTAAGAAGGCAACAATTATTGGGACATGAAGTTGTAACAATATTGTTTTTGTATTTAACTCTATTATAATGACTTCCTTCATAATTTTCAAGAGCAGTTGCATCAAAATTAATTGAAGATAAATTAATTTCGAAATACTCTTTATTACCAGTATAAGTAAGCGTATTATCATTATTAAAACATGTATTATTTTCCATGCAACGCAGATATAATTGCTGTAGAGCTTTGTCTGGTTTTCTTATGTATTTTTTTTATCTTTTGCATATAATTTTCAAACTTAAATGCAAAAAAAACTAAAGTTATCTAATACCCCATGATTTTTCACATCTTCTGAAATGTGAAAGAGACCGTGTATATTATGGGAGATATTTTGTTTTCCATAAAGTATACCAAAAGATAAAATAAAATGATCCAAGAGTTGTTGAGAATATTCAACATCACCAGAAGTTAAAGGTTCACTGGCAAGTAATCTACAAGCTATATTTAGTGAAATAAAATTTTTATAAACATCCGAATCCAAAACATTTTTTAAAACAATTGGACCCCAATAAAAAAGACACTGCCTGAACTCTGTAGCTTTCCATTGTTTCACATATGTCAATGAGCGAGCTTTCCTACAAAATTCCTTAGGCGTACAACAACTAATTTTGTTTACCAAATTATCAGATATTATGTTTATTTGTCTAGATGGCAATCGAAATTTATTATTTCCTTGTAACCAAAGCAATAATAATTTTTTCATTACGCCTAAGCATAATAAATGCATGTAGTCCAAAGGAACACCGCTTACTAAGCCTAATTTCGGAATTAAATTCAAAATAGATGTACCTAAATGGTAATTTTCATCTGATTTATTTAAAAAGCTAATATCATCTCTGCGTTCTGATTTATCAGGAAAACACATCCTGTTGTTTAAATATACACCCTCAGCTGTACATTTAGTACAACTTGAATAACCTCCAAAACTTTTGATTTTCAATACAAAAGCCTTAGCGGGTGCATCACATATAATGTTTTTTATTGAAAATGGATATATTTCATTTCCGATAAATAAACCGTTATTTGTCAAATCTATTGCTTCATTGATAAAGGCTTGTAAGAATGAATTGGAATCTAAAGGTTTAGATTTGCCAAAGTAGGCTCCAATAATAAAAACACTATCAAACCCCACCAAAGACCCTAGAATAGGCCAAAACGAAGCCGTAGATGATTTAAAAATCGGTAATCCATCTATGTTCCCAGATAGCACACATTGGTACTATGTACGTCCATAGCTCGTCCACGAGCGGACGTATGTACGTCCTTTTTATGCCCATTTTTGTGCCGCTGTACGTATAATGGACGTACACAGGACATCCAGATTCCCCAAAACGTACGTCCCTCATATGTCCAGTTCGTCCATTTTACGTCCGCATTTGGCATCCTTTTTAGGTCCGTTTGGTGCAGTTTTACGTTCTATGTATGTACATAGTACATCCAATTTGCCATGCATGTACGTTTGGTGTACGTTCTGTTTGTCCATTATACCCCCCCCCACCCCCACCCCTACAACAGCCTATAGGTGTACGGTTTCTTACCTAATAGGTGCTTTATTGCCCTTTTTCCATCAGCTACGATAATATTTTAATAATAAAATGGGTATAAAAAAATAAATTACTCGGGTTTTTCATTAAATTATATTTTTATTAATCATTGAAAATTGAGGTGTAGTACAACATATAATATTTATTATTACTATTTTGATGATAAATTAAATGTAACTGATTTATTTAAAATTTTTTTTTAACAAATCCCTTTCTTTAGCTCTGCGCAACCATTTCGCAATTGTTTCCTCTGCAGACTTTTTTGTTCCAAAACTTTCAGCAGCTTCTGTAAAGCAAATACACCAATGTTTTGTTAGTACAAGTGGGATATGACATTTCATTCTATTATTTACAATAAAAAAAATTATAATATACAAAAATAACTTTTACCTATTAATGCAGCAGTGATTCTGAGATCACAAAATCTTTTTTTCTCTTCTACCTAACCAGCTGTATTCCGCTGCTAAACTGTCGTCTAAATAGCGAATCATAACTCGTTTGGTTAATTCGTACTGATTATTTCCTCCTATTTTTTTATTTCATTAACCTGCAATAAATAAAGAATAATAAAATTAAAGCTAAATATATAATCTAATTCAATATATTGTTAAATCTACCGTAGCTTTAAATAATTTTTCTTCATTCAGTTTTTCTTCTGCTTCTAAAAGATCATTTTCTGTACTGATCGGAAATACAACTAAATCAAATATGGAGTGATCCTTTTCTTCTGTGCCAGAGATCACTAAGTTTTGGGTCGTGATTTTGTTTTCCAATCGAATCAATGTTTCCTGCATTTCATATACTACTGTTTTTATCAAAAATTGCTGATGAAGAATTTGCTTTATCGATTTTTCTGTAACAAAATAGAGTAATAATATATATTGAAAGGTTCTTCTTCAGTAGCAGAATTATTTTAAAATTAAAGAAGGCATTAAATGAATTAAATTTAAAATATAATAAAAAAAGTTTTTTTTATAACCTATAAGAAGCAATTTTTATAAAAATATAATATATTTTAATTTACATACCTTTTATGTTGAGACTTCCAATTTTTAAATAAGAGATATATTTAAACACTTCGGTGGGAGACCAAATGAATTAAATATTTAGTAAGCAATTAATATTTTATTATGATAATGATAATGATAATATCATTGCTTCCTCAATCAAAACGCAACTGAACTCTGCTCGCTTCACTCGAAGGAAACAGGCCACCCAGGTTGAAAAGTAATCAATTAAATAAATAATATTATTATTATTTTTTTTTTAAGGATATTTAATTAAGAATTAAATAAATAAATATTATTATTTTTTTTTTTTTTAATATTAAATTAAAAATCAAAATATTTTAAGAACAAATTAAATCAAGAAAAAAATGACCATGCGATGTATATAAAAAGGAATTTTTTACCAATATATTTATTATTTTGTTTAAAAAAAAAATTTCTTTATTATGCGTCCAAACCATATTTGAAAATATAGAAAAAACTTTTATGCACTCTTTTTGGGCTGTAATACGTTAATACATGGAACGTACTGCTCGTACGTAATGCGTAGAAGTGAAATGTACGTCCATGGGTTGTCCATTTTATGTCCATGGACGTAAGTACGTAAAATGGACCTAAACCGTACGTACTATGTACATGGTGTGCTATCTGGGTTAATTGACAATTCAATTTCGGCCAATTTTCCTTTGTTAATAATATCCAAATTATTGCCTAGTAAATTAACAATACCCTCTCTAAGTCCAAAATGAACATAATCACCAGGTGGAATAGCTATGGTATTTACTGTTCTGGGTGTTTTTAGTAAGGTCTTGGCATTCATGGGAAGTGTAATTTTATTCGAAATCAATAGTTTTAATAGAGAATTAATTGCGACATGTGGAATTCTATAACGAAGAGCCCAACGAGCTAGATTTTCAGCTAATGTTAAATTATTTTCATTAGAAATACCAGATGAGACATCAAAAAAATTATCTTCGATAAAATTATCATTTTCAGAATCAAATTCAGTATCATAACTATAATCAGATACCATTTGGTAATCGGTTTCAATTGAAATATCACGTGTACTTCCATCATCAATTAAAACATTTTCAGTGGAACAAGCTGAAGTTGTAAAAGTTGCTTCATTTTCGCTAGAATCACTTCCTTCCTCAGCCCATATTCTACGAAGTCTCCTTTTATGTCTGGAGGAACACATATCATATGGCTTTCTGGATGAATCTTTATGATATTTTGACATTATTGGAATTAATAAAATTGGTCAATTTTATAATCTAAAATATTTAAACTATTTTAAAATCTTAAATAATGTAACAAAAAGTACAAATACTTATTTACTATTATAAATTCAACAGCAAAGAAACTATATGGATGCTCGGTAATTTTAAAATAAATTAGATTATATTAATATTTTATTGTTAATATTTTGATTTATTCTTTATCCTAAAAAGCATGTTATCTCGTAAAATTTATTTTGAGACCCCAGTCGCCCACAATATGAGTTTACAAAGAAGCGGCTTTTCATTTTGTCTTTCTAGACATATCTTTTAAAAAAAGTAATAATTTATGAAAGTATCTTAAAATTGATATAAAATAATTTTTTAAGTAATAATACTGTTTGAAAATCAAAATGTTTATTTTTTTTATTTTTAATAATTATTAATATTGTTGATTTTACAATTATTTATTTCATTGTAAAATTGAATCTTAATTAAGGCGCACAACAGCAGGTAAAAATTAGCAATAAAATGAAATAGAGAATCTCTTTTTTCTTAGGAAAATATATTTAGTTCTCAAATATTTTTTCCCCATTTTCACATATTTATATTGATCTAAACATAAACCAAATATGCCACTTCCCATCGGTGCCCCTTTGAAGTTTTCTCTGCTGAGTCAAGGTCAAGAACCAACCCATGTGGTTAAAATTTTTTGTTAAAAACGACAGCTTTCATAATTAAATATACATATATTCATCAACAAACTGATAAACAAATAAAAATATAAGACTCAACGTTCCAATCAAAATATATGTGAACGAAATGTCGTGGGTTATATTTTTATGTGTTTATTAGTTTGTTGATGAATATATTAAAACTTGAAATGATGGAATTTAATATATTATAGTAAACTACTGTGCTGGTGAAACCTGTTAAATATTATAAATCTATATTTACACATACCTTTTAGGAGAAGTAGAATTATCTTCGAGGAGAATTATTATTAATGTCTGCTTTCTCGATGAGTGAACCATTGACTGAAGACTGGAAACTCAGCGACCGTTGCGAGTTTCAGTCAGAGGATTCCCGCCTGTGGCGACGGAAAAATTCCCGCCAATTGACAAGATATGAAAGATATCTTTAAGAAAATTGGAAGACCTTCTCAAAAAGATGTTGTCATTTATCATGATGTGTACCATAACGCATAAAAAGAGTCATCGTTGAATAAAATATGAAGATCGAAGGGTGAACCGTAACCTAATATTGTGTACACCTACATCCACTTCCACTTTCATTTCCAAGTAGAAGACAATAGATAAAGGGGAATTATCTAATGAATTCCAAAATAATTCCACATAATTCCAAAGACGGTGTACACCTAATTCCAATCGCGGTTCACCTCTCTATAAAGATATAATAAGATCAAAAAAAGTTTGAAAAATGTTTATAGAAAAATATGTTTTTTCCTTGTGGTTTTCTAAGTATTTCAAAAACGGTTTAACTAAACTATTAATATTATTATAATAAAAATTGATCGATTCGCTCAAATTCGTTTAATCGTTAATCGAAAATTTATTCCAAAAAGTTTGATTTATTTGAAAAGATGTTTATTAACACAATTTTTCGAACATTCTTAAGACTATCTTAACAAGTGCTCTAAAAGATATCTTCATGGCATATTTAAAGAGATTTGGAAGATATAAAATCATATATATGTTTAATTAGTATTTTACACTAAAAATTTAATTTCAAAGAGGTCTTTGAGATAAATTGTAGAGCATTCTTAAAGAGGGTTTGCCGTATTGTATAGAAGACATCTTAAAGTATTTTACACTAAAAGTTTAATTTCAAAGATGTTTTTAAGATAAATTGTAGAACATTCTTAAAGAGGTATTGGCATATTGTATAGAAGACATCTTAAAGTTATCTTTAACAATAATATTAAGATATAAGATCAGAAGATCAGAAAAGATCTGAAGAAGACATCTTCTAGAGCGAGTGTGCTATCTGGGTTGGAGATCAACATTTTTTATATGTTTATTTTATTTTATTTTTTTATAACATTAAATTTTAATTATAAATTGTGGTGTTTTTTTTCGAGGCTCAATTTATATTTTAAAAAAACATTATAGTACCATATCTAACATTAGAATTTTAAAATTGAAGAAAATAAAGTTCTAGGTGGGGGGGGGTCGCGGCCCCCCCCCCGCTTGGACAATTCGATCGTGACACACTTCCGAGATCAAAAGTAGATTTTATATACCGGCGACCGCCCCCCCCCCCCCAAAAAAAAAAACAGAGGTCTGGATCCGCGCCTGTTTGAAATAATAATAAAAGTACAATTTTTTGTTTATTACTTTGTAGTAACCAGCAAACACCTAAAAGTGTTTTTAATTGAATCACCTCTTTAAATAACTTCCAAAGAAAATTTAGCTTTTTCAAATTTTAAACTTTAAACAACGTGACTAAAAGGCGCTCTTTGTAAGCATTGTGTTTTGTTCCCTCCGCCCATCAGCACTGTGAGAGGAATTTTGGGATCATTTATGGTCAGGCCATATATAAAGTTCAAAAATATGCATGAAGACTGCCGAAAGCATGCAACGACCAACCTTCACCTAACAGCGACAAATGCTGCGAAAAATTTTCTTGAAAATGTTCCTGTAGACATCCAACTGCAAAGTGGACACCAAAAAGCAATCGATGAAAACAGACAAATATTGTCATCAATTATTTCTTGTATAGTATTTTGCGGTACACATGATATGCCTCTTAGGGGAAAACAAGCAGATGAGGGTGTTTTATTAGATTTATTGAAGTTGAGAATCAATTCAGGGGACGACAAATTAAAGAGTCACCTGGAAAAGTGCCGTCGTAATGCAGTTTACACATCGCCAAAAATACAAAACGAATTGATAAATTTATGTGGCGAAGTTATTAAGGAGAATATAATAAGTGAGGTTCAGAAGACCATGGCTTACGCAGTCTTAGCTGATGAAACAGCAGACGTAGCTGGGAAAGAACAGCTGTCAATAGGCGTGCGGTTCTACGACGAAAGCAAAAGGAAAATCAGAGAAGAATTTGTAGGGTTCGTTGAACTAAAAGCACAAAATGCTTCAGCAATTGCCGAAGCAATTGACAATTTCTTGATTAGTTCTAACCTCCCAACCGAAGATTGCGTAGGGTTTGGATTCGATGGCTGTTCTACAATGGCAGGGAAAGAGGGTGGCGTACAAGCCATTTTGAGAAAAAAATATCCTCGTGCTTTCTATTTTCATTGCTCAAGTCACAAACTCAACCTTGTTGTGAATGATGCGAACGCAGTGCCAGAAATTAGAAATACTGTCGCCACTGTAAAGGATGTTATAACGTTTTTCAGAGAATCGACTACACGTCGAAACTACGCTCCAAACCTATCACGATTGTGTGAGACGAGATGGTCCGAAAAATATAAATCAATCAGAAAGTTTTCTCAACATTTCCCAGAGCTTGTGAAATCTCTAGAAACGTTATCCGTAGAGGGAAATTATGCCACCAGAAAATCTGCATATCAGTTGCATTCAGCCGTTACAAAACCAGTGTTTATTGTTGCTCTACAAACAATAGCCAAATATTCAGCAGTTTTAGAACCAGTAGTTAACGCACTGCAAGCTAAATCGATCGACATGATCTCGGTGGGGGAACACATCAAAAATATCAAGGACATTCTCAGAAATGACCGCGAGTTTCCTGATAGAATAAGTAATGAAATGCTTCAAAAAGCGCGAGCTGTTGCAATGGATTTGAACATAGAAATTTCGGTTCCACGTCTTGCTCACAAGCAAACACATAGAAGTAATCCGCCATCAGACAATGATAACGAATATTGGCGGCGTTCCCTGATAATACCATACATTGATTCACTCATTTCATCGTTGAATATTCGATTCTCCCAAGAAAATACTCCGGCGTTTGCTTTAAGTAAGCTACATCCCTTGTATATGACCAAAACCAGCATTACAGACTTACACAAGAACGCAGAATCATTCCAAGAATTTTATAACCTGGATATCACCGGAGAACTGAACCTTTGGCATAATTTATGGGTGAAGAAGGCTTTATCAGATGATCAATTAAGGGACATAGAAGTAGTTGATCTGTTCAACGAAGCCAACATTTTTTTACCCTGCTGTCAGAAAGGCATTGATTATTTTAAGCACTATCCCATGCACCACGGCGACCGTAGAACGGTCATTCAGTACGCTGCGAAGAGTTAAAACGTGGCTTAGAAGCACCATGGGTGAAGAAAGGCTTACGGGTTTATGTCTGATGAGCGTACATCGCAATTATTTAAAAGAAAACAGTGAGTTTATTGAAAAGACTGTCATAGACAAATTTTCGGCAAATCCGAGAAGATTACTGTTAAATTAATATATATATATATATATAATATTTTGTTTTGTGTCATAATCAAACTAATTAATAAAAGTCAATTTTCATGATTTTTTGTTTCAATATACCCGACCGACCATCTTCTCGAAACAGGTATGAGCTGCCCCCCCCCCCCCCTAGCTGAAATCCTGGGTACGCCCTTGTCTTATTACATACATATTAATTATTTATTCATAATATTGTTATATTTAATTACTTTTTTATATATTTTAAGAGATATGGGTAAAAGTAATAATCACATACTACTAAAAGGTATTTGTGCCTGCCTCTCTAACTAGCCCCAGGGGTATGGGGGTGGGGTCCAGGGGGAATGGTCGAGGTCCAGAGGGCTACTAAAGGGCATTTGTCCCTGTGTATGTACCTATATCATCACATACTACTAAAGGGCATTTGTCCCTGTCTCTGTATGTACCTATCTTTCTATGTTTGTATGTCCGTCCCCCAGGAGTGGGGGGTTGGGGTCCAAAGGTGGGGAGTCAGGGATGTGGGGCTCCAGGGGGCTACTAAGGGGGATTTGTGCCTATGTCTGTACCCATATATATACCTATGTGGGGTTGGGAGTTGGGGTCCAGTGGTGAGGGCTTTGGGTCCAGGGGAAAGGTGGCGGTTCATGGGTGGGGAGGCCAGGGGGTAGGTTTACTGGGTTGGAGGATGATCAGTGAGGCGGGGGGGAAGTTAGGTGGTTTTCTATTCATACTCAGTTCAATATTTATTTTATTTTCCTCTTTTTCAGGTCGTCTTTTTATATGTCGTTATTGCAAAACGATATGTTTATTAGCGAATATTTTTTAGACAAACATCAGAAGAAATGTATCCAGATGAAATTCCACTTGATATTGAAGGCAAAACTAGAATTGAGGAGAAAAAGAATAGTTGAAGGTGAATTTATTCATATTTCTAGTTAGATATGAAAACTTAATTTTAAAGCTAATTTTTAATTCAACAGGTAACGTTAGAAATGCCTGCTCAAAAATCTTCGACTCAATATCCAAACAAAACAAAAACTTCATATCTACTCAAATTCACTTTGTAATTAAAATTTCATTTTATCCATTTGTTGTTGTGTTGTTGTTTTAGACATCGGCTGTCCAACGACGAGTTTAATCAAAAACAAAACCTTGGGAGATTATCACTGTGAAAATTGCTTTTGTGGTTTCGTCGAATTATCCGACTACGAGGGACATATTCGTGACCAGCATGCAGGTGACCTGCCCTTAGTGTGTATACACCAGGCTAATGAACAATCCAAAAGTAATCGGAAATTTCAACGTCATAGAGCCATGACTCATCCACCACACGAAAGAAGTAATTGTAATTTAAATTCAGAATCATTAAAGAAAAATCTGAAAGTAAGAGAGATAATCACAGCGATCAAAAAGAAAAACATTTCACATGTTCAAAATGTCCAAACAAATTCACATCGAAAAATGATTTGAATCGACATATGGCGAAATTATTCACATATAATCTCTGCAATAAGAAATTCCGCCGAAAGGGATCTCTCAATAGACATTTACTGATCCACACTGGTGAGAAATTATTCAGTTGTGATATATGCAATAATAAATATTAATTTGACAATTTAATTGATGAACTCAAAAATTGTTATTTAATTAAAAAAAAATAATTATACCGTATTTATTTATATACTTACCTATATACACATAATCTGTGGGCCACTGAAGGCTAGAAATGCAAAAACTGGGTGCTAGGGCGTGGGCGGGGGGTGCAGTCGGGTATCAGGGGGTGGAGTAGGAGGGGGGTGTTGGGGGGAGGTTACTGGAGGTGGGGTGAAGTGGTGGGGGTCCGGGGGTGAGGGGTGTTTCGGGGATTGATATATATTTTTTTTTTTTTTTTTTTTTTATTTATTATAGGCAATCAGAAATTACATATTTACAGGATTTCTATGAGCCAATTTTCTATGTGAAATATTTACAATAGTTACAAGGTAGTCTCCTATGAGACTAGACAAGATAATGAAAAGAAAAGAAAAAAAAAAATTATATAAATTTGTTATTATTCAGGATTGTGGAGATCCTGGGGCCATCTTCTTTTCAGACGTCTTCTTTCGGGGATCCGGACAAATGAGTGGAGGGTCTGATTAGGGTGTGATGCCAATTTTCCAACGTGGATGTTGGCTCTTTTTCTAACGACTTCTTCCACATAGGGCACTCGGAGATCTTCGTGGATTATCTTATTTGAAATAAACCACGGTGCATCAGTACTTATTCTAAGGAATTTTGACTGGAATTTTTGTATTATATTTATATTGGACTTACATGAGCAGCCCCATAGCTCAATTCCGTATGTCCAAATAGGCTTTATAATCACTTTATAAATTAAAAGTTTATTTTCCAGTGAGGTAGGAGATTTTCTGCCAATGAGCCAGTGCATTTGCCTAACTTTAAGGTCCATTTCTTTTCTTTTTTTTTTAATGTGTTCCCTCCAAGTAAGCTTTGAGTCTAGGTGAAGTCCTAGATACTTAATGCAGGAACTTTGAGGAACGGTTTTATTGTTGATCTTGATCGGGGGACTTGTTTTTCTGTTTAATGAGAAGGTTATATGCTGTGATTTACTCTCATTTATCTTCATTCGCCATTTCTCGAACCATATGTTTACTTTATCAAGATGATTTTGAAGAAGATAGCAAGCTTTCATTGGATCTTTGTCCGAGGTTAGTATGGCTGTGTCATCTGCAAAGGTGGCGACATGGCATTCTTGAGAAGTTGGAAGGTCTGAGGTGTATAGCAGGTAGAGGAAAGGTCCCAGAATACTGCCTTGTGGAACTCCTGCCTTGATTTGATGAATATTTGATACTTCGTCGTTAAGTTTGATTTGGAAAACTCTATCTTCTAGGTAGGACTTGAAAATTTCGAAGTAATGATGAGGTAGATTTTTTTTAATTTTAAATAACAGTCCTTTATGCCATACTTTATCGAAGGCCTGGCTTACATCCAAAAAAGCCGCAGAGCAGTATTTTTTATTTTCGAAGGCCGGTCTTATTATTTCTACTAATCTTTGACATTGTTGGATAGTAGAATGTTTTTGTCTAAAACCAAACTGGTGGGATGGAAGCCATTTCATTTGATTATCATCTTTTATTCTCAAATATAACATCTTTTCAAAAATCTTTGAAATTATAGGCAATAGACTTATTGGTCTATATGAAGTCACTTCAGTGGGTGGTTTGCCAGGTTTTTGTATAAGGATAATTTGTGCTATTTTTAGTTGCTTTGGCCAGTAGGTAAGTCTGAGAATGGAGTTGAAAATTATTAATAGAAATCTGATCCCTTTATTAGGAAGATTTTTTATGACATCGGCGGTGATAAGATCCATTCCTGGTGCTTTTTTAGATTTTAGTTGTTTGATTTCTTTTTTTAGTTCATTCATTTTAAAATTAATTATGGGAAGAGACATTTGATGGGGCGATTCCAGAAAGTTTTCGATTTCTACGTCAACTGTACTGGAGAAAGGTTGGAAAGCTTGGGATAGATGTTCTGCAAACAGATTTGCTTTTTCTAGGTTGGTTCTTGCCCAGTCAGTAGATACATTTGACCTTATAGGTGGAATTGATGTTTGGTGTCTTTTAAAACTCCTGGATGCTCTCCAAAGTGAAAAATCTTTATTTGAAAGATTTTCTACATAATTTTTAAATGATTCGTTTCGAACTTTCTTCATTTCTGATCTTAGTATATTATTTATATTATTATATAAGTTTTTATCATGAGGGCTGTGAGTTCTTTGCCAAACAGCTCTAGCTCTTCGTTTCTGAGCGATCAAGTTTTTTATTTCAAAAGGGACTGAAAGGGATTCTCGAATTTTTTTATCAATGTTGGGGGTTGAGTTTCTGGCAGCCTTTTGGATGGTATTGATAAAATGGCCAGTGGTTTCTTCAAGTTCTTGATGAGTTTTTATTCTAATATTTGTTTCTAGGTTTTCATCAATATAATCCCGAAAATTTTCCCAATTTGTGTTTTTGTTCGTAAGACTTGGTTTAGGTGATATCATAGATATTGTTGTATTTATTGTGGCAATTATCGGGGAGTGATCAGAAGACAAATCATAGTTAGGTTCTATTTTTATATAGTCAGCTGAGATACCTTTTGCAATGAAGAAGTCTAGAATATCCGGGATTTTCAAGGAATCAGTGGGCCAGAAGGTTGGACTTCCTCCTGATAAGTTTATGAGCTTAGATTCAGTTATAGCCTTGTTTAGTTCTCTTCCTCTTTGTGTTATAAGTCTTGAACCCCAGTTGGTGTGCTTAGCGTTAAAGTCTCCTCCAGAAATAAATTTGTTTCCTAGAGATTCGAAGAATGTTTTGAATTGGTCTTTAGTAATTTTATGTTTAGGTGGACAGTACACGGCTGAGATAGTTAGTGGGTTGGCTTGCTTGTAAATTTGTATGGCTGTGCCTTGTAGGAAGTCCATAGAGTACTTGGGTAGTTCGCATTGTTTTATGGATTTTTTTATTATAATTGCACTACCTCCTCGTGAAGAGCCGCTGGGGTGATTTGAATTGTAGAGATTATATTCGGGGATTTTGACTAAGTTTTTATTTGTAAAATGGGTTTCAGACAGAAGCATTATGTCTATTTTGTTCATTTTTAGAAAGAATGATACTTCATCTTTTTTGGCTTGGAAGCCATTGGCATTCCATAGAGCTATTCTTAGAGACTCATTCATTTTGAGAGATTATTCACTACTGAAGAAAGCAAGTTCAAGATCATGTTGCTTTGTTGCATTAATTGGGCGAACATATTTTTGAATTCATATAAAAATTTAGAGAGAGAAATATCTTGAGTAATATCATCATTTTTATCATTTGGAGTTGATTTTATGCTTGCTTGTGTTGCTTGGGCATACGATTTTGGAGACTTAGTTGGTTGTTGTAATTCTCTGCTTTCTTGTGCAGGGGCTTTATTTAGGAGGTGGTTGTTCGGTTTTTGCGCCATCTCCGTCCCCTTGGTTTTTTGTGGCGGGGAGATTTTATTTTTTAGATCTTTATAAGTATCGCACCCCCTGTAGTTGGCTGGGTGATTTTTCCCACAATTTATGCATTTCGCTATGTTTTCTGATGAGTTCTTAGAACAATTTTTTGAGTCATGTGAGCCTGCGCACCTTACGCATTTGGGAGCACGAAAACAAAAATTTTTTGAGTGTCCAAAGCCCTGGCATCGGAAACACTGGATAATGTCACGTTTGGGATGAGGAGATTCAAAAGAGATTATGGTGTTTAATAGACTTTTTATTTCGTAAATTTGTTTATTGTTATTTTTTGGTTTGAGATTTACGTAGAAAATTGGTAAGCCTATTTTGGTATTTCGATCACGAATATTGGATATATTTGTTGCTTCATGCCCTAGATTTAGTAGAGCATCTTTTATTTCAGAACAATCTGTAGAGGGATGTAAATTTCTCAAGACCACTCGAAAAGCTCGTTCTTGTTTTAGCTGGTAAGTATGAAATTGGGTGTTTTTTTCGTTTAGAGCTTTCACAATTTTTCTGTAACAATCAGAGTTAAAAGGTTGTATTTTTACTTCGTCGGCCTTAGTACATTTTAGGGCGTAGAGATTTGGGACCAAATTATTGAGTAGAGTTTTTAGAGGTTGTATAAGCTGTACCCCAGAAACGAAGATTGGTGGAGGTTTCGGAGTGGTGTTCTCTTTAGCCTGCGTGGGATCAGTACTATTATCAGATGTGGTTATCATTGGGTCTTCTACACTAAGTTCAGTGGAGAGAGAATCGAATTTATTTGATGTGGGTATCTCTGTTGGTTTATTTAACCAATAGTTTTCTATTTTTGATTGTTTTAAAATTTTTTGTGTCGCCGAACCTGGACTTTGGAGGGATCTCTTTTTAGATTCTACTATTATCCACTCAGATTTCTCATTTAGAATGCTGGTTTCCAATGGAAATTCACAAACAACTAATTTATTATTTTTGTAAACTTGATGGTCAGTACAGCTTGGGTGAAATTTTTTAATGCAATAATTGCATGTTTTCAATTCTGTATCTATAGGGTTTTTGCATGTCGAACAACATACCTTTTGCATTTTGTTGTCTTGAATTTGTATAACAGCATCTAAGGGAAAGGAAGGTGAAATTCTTCACGCTGCCGAGGCCTGTCGAAGCGACTTTTTTGGAAAAAAAAATTGGAAAGACCCTGGTCTAGGAATATTGTTTGAGAAAGGAAAAATCCACTACCCGAATTATTAAGCAAAAAGAACAAAAAAACACCGCACTAATATAACAAAACACATATATCTGCTGTATTCAATATAAAACTTTCTATTTAGTTGGTTTAAAAATAGAAATATATATAATTACTATAAGAAGCTTAGAGGTCAGCTCACCTCGGCATCTGGCTTAAGACTGAAGACTGAAGCAAAAATTTACCGAGCATCGCTCAGTGTCCAAGCACTTATATGTATATGTACAAATATTTTACCTGCAAAAACTTTCTGATTGAATGCACAGAACTGCAATCAGCCATTGAACTGAGAGAAAAATTTAATAATATGTCTCTTTGGTAGAAATTTATAAAAATTATCTACCCTGAAACAAATATAATCCTGGATTTACAATATTTATTCCCTTTTTAGGTTCAAGCGCCTTCTTAATTTTAGCCACCTTAAAAATTTTGCCGCCTCTCATATGTTACCGCCCTAGGCTCAGGGGCCTCGCTGGCCTAGGCCTAAATTCGCCACTGCACAGGTAAAACCTCAACATATCAAAAAAGATTCTTCAAATAAATCTTGACGGGTAAGTATGGGGCGAAATCCGTGTTAAAGTCACCCATTACAATTACGTCAGAATAGAGTGGAATAAATTAAAACACCTGTCTCAAGATCGGAGAGAAAGCCTAGTTGGGGGGGGGGGGGGGGGGGAAATAGACTAGACCAGAGCTTGGCGGTGTGTATATGATGATCGGAGGTGGGTCTAGGGGAAAGGATAGGGTCAGTGGGGGGATAGGGGTTGGTGGGGTCTAGCAAAAGACCCTACTAGGAAATATTAAAAAAAAAAAACTGAGGAAGCTTCCTGATTCTAAAATTTTATTTTTAGAAGATAACAAAAATATTTTATTATTATTCGTAATTTATTTTATAAAATATAGATATTTTTAAATCGCCAACAGAACAGAACAATACATAATTGTTTAAAATGAATTATATTTAAGAGAGGGCGGGAAGTTTTTCATTGAGGGCCCTCTGACCTGACATCTGGCGGGATTATTATTGCTTTTTTTCATCATCTGAAAACATAAAAATATATTATTTTATACTCATATTAAAATATATAGTTTTATTAAATTAAAAGACTTTTATTCCATTCTATATTATAATCTTTTAGTGATTAATAATTTGAAATTGATCAGAATATATTCATTATGTCTGAACACAAATTTCCAACTTATACAGGTTAGTTTTCAAATGTCATGGAATATAAATAAAAGGTTTTGTTTATTTATTAAATAAATTAATAATTGTTATCTATATTGAACATTGTTGATGTTCTTAAATTGTTTTAAATTAAACCAGTAAGTAGAGAAAGTTTATTACCACCTCAAATTTTCACAATCTTATGCACATTATTAATATCTTGAACCCGTTATATTTAATATAATATATATTATTATGATTCTATTATATATTAATTATTTTATTTTGATTATTTATGTCCATCGATTAAATTATTAAAATTGTTTTCAGGAAATAAGGACTATATTTTTAATGCAAATAATTTATATTCTATTGCCAACGTTTCATCCACTTTGTTGACTTCTTCAGGGCTCAAATAATTATCTTCCTTGCATATTTGTCATTTTTATAATTCTTTCTTAACATCCCCTCAGATCTTATAGCCCTAATTAGGCATATTAATTCCGACACCGAAACTAAAATTATAACGGAATAATTTTCTGGAATAAGACGAGGGCGATTCTTTAAGTCCTGCTCTCTTTAATCTAATCATGGATGAATTAATATCACACATTAAAGGAATGAAAGGATACAACCTAGGAGAAAAAGATATTAATATTGTTTGTTACGCTGATGACGCCGTTCTTATTACTGAATCTGAAGACGCTCTACAGAGACTCCTCCACCAATTCGGCAAGATCGCGGAGAAATTTAATATGCAGGTTTCTGTCGAGAAAACAAAATCGCTTGTCGTCTCAAAAGAACCAATTCGCTGCAAACTTGAATTCAAAAATAGGATGGTTGAACAGGTAATGACATTCAAATATCTTGGATGCAATGTCACTAGTGATCGCAACCTGTATAATGAGTAAAAGGACCAAACAATTAGAGGTTCCAGGATATCAGGATGCCTTAAAGACATTGTCTGTAGGAACAAATTCATGAGCACGGAGGCAAAGGTGAAGATCTATAAAGCAGCTGTAAGACCTATCATCACTTACGCTGTTGAGACCCGAGCCGACACAACAAGAACAGAGCAGCTCTTAAGAACAACGGAGATGAAGACGCTAAGGTCTATACTGGGCCTAACACTATGGGACAAAATAAGGAGCAAGGATATCAGAGAAGAGTGTGAGATCCAAGATATCGTCAAATGGACAAAAGATCTGTGTCGGTACTGGAACGAACATGTGGATAGAGCCAACGCGGAAGGACTAATCAAAATAGCCCGGGGTGGAAGGCCAACATCCAAGAGACCTAGGGGCAGACCGCCGAAGAGGTGGAAAGAAAGCTGGGCGTCCTCTTCCACTGAGACGTGAGGCGTGTGTAGAAAACAGGCGATAAGCCTATAATAGAAGAAGAAGAAGAAGATAATTCTTTCTTATTCCTTGCTATGTTTAGCAAGAAAGAATTATAAAAATGACAAATATCCAAGGAAGATAATTATTTGAGCCCTGAAGAAGTCAACAAAGTTGATGAAACATTGGCAATAAAATATAAAATATTTGCATAAAAAATATAGTCCTTATTTCCTGATAACAACTTTAATAATTAATTATTTTGAAAAAATTCATTTCCAATCAAGTCCGGATCGGTTCATAAAGTTATATTTTCCCTTGTGCTCGAGTTTAGCTCGCTAGTATCCATGAACATTAATATCTATCTATATAAAGCAATATTATTTTTTTCAGGGCCACATTTCTTATGCAGCGATTGTCAGACAATGTATATTAGTGAAGACTTCCTGAACAAACATCAAAAGAAATGTATCCATAGGAAATTACATTTAATTTTAAAATTGAAATTTCAATTAAGAATAAATACATCAGCTGATAGGTAAGTTCATTTATTTGATTAATAAAGTTGGACGCATTCTCCTAGAACTTGACTTCAAATTAGAATTTACATGAAAATAAGCCTCTGTTCATTTCTCGTCCATCTCGGCGATCATTAAAACATTCAAGGAATTACACTTTCAAATCAATGCAACAATTAATTAATTGCCTAGATCAGTGGGACTTAGCCTTTTATTAGTCGCGGCCCCCTTATAATCCTAAAATATTTTCGCGGCCAGTACCCCCCCCCCCCCCCACACCATTAGGAAACATACTCTTAATTACTCGTACAAAAAAAAACTCTCAAATGTAATAATAATTAATAGATAACTCAAAAAGCAGAACTTAACATAACAATAATAAAGTAAAGAAAATTTTTTAGAAACTTTTTAAAATTCAAAATCAAAGCGCAGGTCAAATTTCGAGCATTAGCTTGGCCGTACACGCCTTACGCTATTTACCCGAACAATTTCGAGCCAATTGGGAGAGCTGAAATTATACACATTAATCATTAATCATTGAATACCAAATTTCAATAATATAGCTTAAATAGATTCTGAGATATGGACCTGAGAAAGTAGCTAATTTTGGCACTTAGCTCACTCACTCACTGACAGGTCATCAAAACCAACTTGGCTACACATTAGATTTCACTACTTTTTCGAAATTGGCCTGTTTTTTCACAGAATGTTTTGGTTGGGATATAAATTACTAGGTAGGTTTCAAAACCTGAACCTGAAACTTACCTAGTATTTTATATTTTAAATTTTGAAAAAGTTTTTCAAATATTTTCTTTTTTTATTTAATATGTTTCACCAAGAACCTACACCATTCTCCCTTAACATAAATAACATGTTATATGTATATATGTTAACGTTGAAGGGACAGCAATAAGCGCAAGCAAATAGCTAACATAACACATATTTATATAAAGCCACGTTGTGGTTACGTGGCTAATAAAAGCTGCCAACGTACCTTATAACTAAAAATTAAATAGAATTTTTCACAAAAAAATAAATACGATGAGACGAGGATACGATCTTATTCCAAGATAAATTGTAAAAAAATACCAAAAACATAAAATAAATAAGCTGACGTGTTCTGATGTGGCCATTGTGGAATAGCCCTTTTCGAAGAGATATATGGAAGTAAAAGGCAATAAATGTTATATGGCGATGGTGAACAGGTGTACCATATATTCCTTCCGAATATGTATCCAAAATTGTACCAAACTTTTTTTCTCTTGAAAAGTGAATTAAAACTTAAATCCTTGATCAATTCAATTAGATTGTCATCGTGGGTTGGTGATAAATTGGTATTATCCCAGTTATTATAGGGTTTTCGAATCCACAATTTTCTATCAATTTCACTATGTGTCAAATTTGTATATTAATTTTTGGAGATGACATTGAATTAAATAATTTGCATGTTCTTTATCAAATTCTCAATTATCTGTAATCATTTGAGAATAATTTGGAAAAATTTTGAAAACATTCGATTCTATTTTTCGAATCCATTATTGTAATATGCGTTTTCAATATGTTACATAAGTCTACGCGGAATCATTAAGCTTATGTAATTACGGAAATAACAAAGCTTGAACTTATTATAATGATACTTAAGCGATGATTCTCGGACAATCAGGCCGGATGACATACGATCGAGAACCCTGTCACACCGTTCCTCTGTTCTTATTCACAATAAAACTTGTATTAAATAATACATCTTTTTATAATCATTTACCAACCCCCACCCCGTATATTATAACACCATGTACGAAGTTTCATTTTCATCGCCTCTATTTTATCTCGCATCGAAAAAATGTTGTGTTGATTTCCTTGCATAGATAAATTTAGTTGGCTTAGAATGGTCAAGATGTCTGCCAAGTAAGAAAGTTTTGAAATCCAATTTTTGTCGTTGAAGTAAATGCCCAAATTTGATTTTTTTAACATTTAGAAATATTTCCACTTCCGTTTTCAAATACTTTAAAAATCCTAATATTTTCCCGGCCCCCCTACATACTTTCGCTGGCCTAGATCACAATATACAAGCCAACTAACGATATTATTAAATGATTTTTCAATTGACAATAACAGAAAATTACAATAAACATTTTTAGCTCTATTTTGAATTTCTTCTCCAATATCATCTCATCAATAAAATTATTTTTTTACAGACACAACCAATCAAACTAAAAACGAAACTAATGAAGATTATTTCTGTGAAGATTGTTTATCTGGATTTCTAACATTGTCTGATTTTGAAAGCCATATACAGAAAGGCCATTCGGAAGAAGTACTATTTACAAGTAACCTCAGTGATCGGAATCACAGTGATGAAACCAAAGTAGAACCTCTTATTGACATGTCTCCACAGAGCGAGAAAGCTTTTGAGGCGACTGTTCATAATCGAAATCATACCACCAAACGGTCTCTACCCTGTCCTAACGATCCAGAAAAATTGAAATCAAAACAATCTAATCAAAGTTTGGGAACGCATTCTAATAGCAAACCAAACAGAAGTGATGATTGTAACAAAAATATCTCATGTCAAAATAATATTAACAGACATCTGTTGAATCACTCTGAAGAAAAACCATTTATCTGTGATCACTGTGGTAAGCGCTTTTCATACAAGAGTCATCTCAAAAGTCACATATTAATTCATACAGGCGAAAAGCCTTTTGTCTGTGATCACTGCGATAAGCGTTTTTCACAAAAGAGTCATCTCAAAAGTCATTTATTGGTTCATACAGGAGAAAAGCCTTTTGTCTGTGATCACTGCGGTAAGCGTTTTTCACAAAAGAGTCATCTCAAAAGTCATTTATTGGTTCATACAGGAGAAAAGCCTTTTGTCTGTGATCACTGTGAAAAGTGTTTTTCACACAAGAGTCATCTCAAAAGTCATTTATTGGTTCATACAGGCGAAAAGCCTTTTGTCTGTGATCACTGCGAATAAGCGTTTTTCACACAAGAGTCATCTCAATAGTCATTTATTGGTTCATACAGGAGAAAAGCCTTTTGTCTGTGATCACTGTGATAAGTGTTTTTCACACAAGAGTCATCTCAAAAGTCATTTATTAATTCATACAGGCGAAAAGCCTTTTGTCTGTGATCACTGCGATAAGCGTTTTTCACACAAGAGTCATCTCAAAAGTCATTTATTGGTTCATACAGGAGAAAAGCCTTTTGTCTGTGATCACTGTGATAAGCGTTTTTCACACAAGAGTAATCTCAAAAGTCATTTATTGGTTCATACAGGAGAAAAGCCTTTTGTCTGTGATCACTGCGGTAAGCGTTTTTCACAAAAGAGTGATCTCAAAAGTCATTTATTGGTTCATACAGGCGAAAAGCCTTTTGTCTGTGATCACTGTGATAAGTGTTTTTCACACAAGAGTAATCTCAAAAGTCATTTATTGGTTCATACAGGAGAAAAGCCTTTTGTCTGTGATCACTGTGATAAGCGTTTTTCACAAAAGAGTCATCTCAAAAGTCATTTATTGGTTCATACAGGCGAAAAGCCTTTTGTCTGTGATCACTGCGATAAGTGTTTTTCACAAAAGAGTAATCTCAAAAGACATTTGAAAATCCACACCTAGATGTTTTAATCTATTACTCTTTGAATCAAAACAGAATTTTTCTCTACATATTAATTGGAATAAATTAATTAATGTAATATCAGAAATGACAAAGACATTTTGAAGGTCGCCCAACTAATTACAAGGCACCAACTCATCGGAAGTGAAACATTTAAATCTGATCTCTGACGCCCTACAGTCATTTAAATTCAACCCATGAGTCTAGTAAGGAAATAATTCTATCCCTGAAACTACATATATATATATTTGAACTTTTCCCCTTGTGAAAATTGTATGATTATTTATCTTTAATATTAAACAAATCTTACTCTCCGGCATGTTTGAAAATTTATTTCACCTCAAATTTTTTCTTTCCATTTTTCAGATACCTTTGGGCATAAATAACAATAAATAAATAAATTTTTGATTGAACAAAAATGCAATACGGAACCCTCTGGTCCGTATATCGAGGGTTTATTTTTGAATTAGACTCATTATTAGCGACCGGATTCCTATGCAATTGCATATTTTGTTTGCCGCCACATACGACCCAGGGGATCAATTATCTATCCGAATCATGCATCTAGGATACTCAGTGCTGGATTTCCGCCTAGGCCCACAAGGCCCGGGCCTAGGGGCCCAGCCGGCCTGGGGGCCCCGGTTGCGGAATCTTTTTTTTTTTTTCAACCTAAAAAGATCACAAGGGATCTACAACAGGCATTACAAATATCATACAAGTATGCAATCACAATCTCTGGCTAAACAAATATCGCTGTCATTTTTTAGTTTTATTCTTTTCTCTATATTCAGTATATTTATTGTTTTTGTTCCATATAATTGTTGTTTCCCTTTTTAAATTTTTTTTCTCTTACTTGATCTGTTTGTATCATATTGTTTATTTTCTTTGTAATTAAATTGGCCTAATATTGTACATTAAAAAGGCTAGATGCCCCTACAAATACAATGTTCTTGAATAAATAAAAAAAAAAAATATGTTCTGTACTAGTGCATTTAATTTGCTAAATTTCCAAAATAGCTTCGAGATGGTGGGGGGGGGGGGGGGGGGCAAATGTCAAGTGCCTAGGGGCCCTGGGTCTCTTAAATCCGCCCCTGAGGATACTGTGGGTTAAATTTTATACTGCATATTTCTTGCCAAATACAGATGTTTTAAAAGTAACTTT
>JAKCPI010015536.1:0-49576 GCA_023213315.1 Euborellia annulipes
AAAAGAAAGATGGCGGACCCACGCTGTGTCATGTGATCAAAATATTGAAACCGCGGGAGGAACGTAATTCTGGGAATTGTCACTGAGCTATTAGAAAAAAAAAGTAAACAAACCAAGTTTAACTTATATTAAATGTATAGTCCCCAAATGGGTCGGTAGTATCCGAATCAGTTGACAACTCCATTTCAATAAAACCTACCTAGTGGTCAAGAGAATAGTGACACAAATCACAGACAAAATTCCGATCCACTCTTCACAATAGAAACATTAAATCAATTGAATATGCATTGAAGCGTATTCCAATACCAGTTGTTCATAAAACGTTTAAATTAAATAATCGCAATTATTATTTAGCGGATGTGTTGTTGCAGAAAATTACCAAAATATAATAATAACATTTATTGAGAAAATTTATTTTAAATTAAAATTAATAATATTATAAGAAATACATGATTATGACCAAAGGTTGAAATTGTTTAATTTAATTAATTAAATTAAGATTTGTGTGAAAATTTGAAAGAGTTAAACACCTGATTGAAGTGTAATCAGGAAGTATATTTGACGTCAAATGAATCAGGGAAGAGAGTGACATCTGTCAAAACAAATAGTATTTGACAACTGTCAAAAACATGTAAATAAACAAACCATGTCATCAACATTAATGAATGGTTAAGTCAAATGAACTAAAACTAAATAATTACATACCGATTAAATTAACTGATAAGGACTGCAAATTGCATATTATTAGATAATAAAACTATTTATACCAAATTTAAAAAATTAAATAAAACTAAATATTATAACTCACCTGTCAAAATTTGACTGAAGGAATTAGGACCTTTTGAATATTAATTTTTATTAATACTGACTTCCCAATTAATTATTTTCTCAAGTGAACAATCAATTCTGTACAGTTTTGATTAATTTAATAGTGATAATTAATTTGAATAAATTATTTTATATTAAAATTTAAATTTCCAGTCAATTGGGTTGTACCAATCGATAATTCATTATTTACATTGAATTAATGTATTATTAAAACCAATTTTGAATAGATTGTTTACAATAACATTTTAACGTCAATTATTGATTATCCTCAAGTGAAGAATTAATTGTTCACAATTAAAATATCGTGATAAATTATTTCATTATTGTTATTATTAATTATAATTACTTACCTTAAGTTACCAACAAATTTATAATTGATAAATTTATTTTTACAAGGTAAACTTAGTAAAGTCACGATTTCAATTCATTATAAATAAACAATATTTTTAATACAAATAAATTCTAGTTAATTAAATTAAATTAATTTGCTTGATTCTATCATCAATCCTTCTGTAGACAATAAGATTTTTTCTTTTCAGCTTCCGATTTCAGGTAACTGATCGCTCCAGTCCGTTTTACCCTCAATTAGTAAAGAAAATTTTCTACCAGGTTGATTTTTAGTTTACTTTTTCAAGTATCTGTTCCATAAGGTACTTCCCTGTGCAGCATCTTTAGCCTCATCAATATTTCACTTAATTAACGGGGGGCTAATCACAATAACATCATTTAGACCAACAAGGGCGCAACTTAGCGAAGCAGATAAAGACCACTAACACCTTTAAATTCAGCATTGCGCCTTTTAATATAATTTATAGAGTGTCTAACCATAGTCGATTATCTCCCTGAGTACACCCTGCTCGTAAACCATTTTATTGTTGCAACCTACTCAATATTGTCTCATCTTCAATATTGAGGAGAAGTGCAATAGTAGCTTGGTCAGAGCGCAAATTGGGCGAAGTAAAATAAACAATAAATTATTTTACAAGTCCAGGTTTGTTCACAATATATATACCTGGAAGACCGAGCTTCGTTCGGGTTTAGTTATTGCTTGACAACAACACACCACAATCACAATAGTTCTATCAAGGCCTTTGAGAACAATTAGCCCAACCCATTGTCTGTCTGGGTACAATAGTAAAAGGGAAACCTTTTTTAAAACCCTAAGAATGGGGACAGGAATTATTTAACGGGTTATAGTGGTGTTTCACAAAGTGGAAATAAAATTAAAAAATTAAAAAATCTTTTAAATTATTTTGGAGATTTTTTTATTTATCTCTTACATATTCAGTTTTCTGTTAAACCTCCTGATGAAGGGTTCATAGCCCGAAATATGTATAGAGATAAATAAAAAATCTCCAAAATAATTTAAAAGATTTTTTTAATTTTATTTCCACTTTGTGAAACACCACTATAACCCGTTAAATAATTCCTGTGTTTAATATGTTTCACTATAAACCAACACCGCTTTCCCTAAACTTAAGAATGGGATTTGTCTACCTGAGAATAATTAATTTGATTGCAGTAAAACCCATCAAAAACAATTTTGTCGAAGATGAGACCGTGACAAATCGAATTGTCACCCCAAAAACCCCTAACCCGTGAATTTCATCAAATCAGTGAAGAGCCGCTTTCAAAATAGAACTAAGATACAAACATATATATATATATATATATATACAAATATATATATATAACAATTTTTGCTCGTTTAATAAGAGTAAATTATAAAAATTGTCAAGACAACGCTCCGAGTCTTGCTAACCATTCCTGTGATTTTTGCTATAAAGGCAAGCGTAATTTCAATAAAATACAATAAAATAAAACATATTTAGGATAAACATTTTTTAAGGAGAGACTCTCAGATCTGGCAAATTTATCTATTGAATATGTGAATATGCTAGTATGAAAGCATGCAAAAAAAAGGAAAGTCCTGTTATAATAATTTAATACTGGTAAACGTATAAGTTAACTGATAGTTAAAGATGATTTTTTTAATTTTACAGCTTCGCTACGAAAATAAGCTATAAACGTCCTGAAGTTTTGCTAATATTAGTGAGTAATAATCTGATTCCTACAGGCAGGTATATATAAAAAAATATTGTCAATATGTAAAAATTCACAATTTTTGTACATGTTGAAATTATGAATTTATTCTGACTTTTTTCCTACATATTAAACTCCCATTAGTTACTCGAAAACTAAATTTTTTTATACTTTAAAGTACCATGAAATAGATGAATATGGTAATATTTAAAAAAAAATATATATATATTTTTACAGGCCAAAATAGAGATAGATTCATTTTTACACGTTTTTCAGCCTTCAAACCCCGCATAACTTATTTAAAAATTAAGATTTTAGTAATATTTTCTTTTTTAAAAAATTAGAAAAGGTTGGAATTAGTGATGTTTCACAAATAAAAATTAAAATAAAGTTTGAGTTGTAATGATATAAGGGGCAGACCCCCCCCATTCATTTAATGGGCAACTTCGTTGCCGAGTTTGTTCTTCTTTTATAGGATGATTAAAGCATTCCACGGTTGGCAGCCTGGAGACTGGCTCTGAGCGTTGCTAATCTCAGGTCCGCTGCCAGTCAGCCTAGAGGCGACAATCTATTCATTCAGTAGAGAAGGAGCTGAAGTCTTGAGCAGACCTGCGGACCGCCTACGCAATACTCTCTACTTTCGCCATCTTTCGCTTGCTTTCTTTCACTCAGTACTTCATCTTCTTTCAGAGCTTATCGAAGCGATTCGTTATTTAATTTTTTATATATATATTTTTTATATAACTTCTAGAAAGCAGGTTGGCCCTGCCAGCAAATATTTCTTTTATTAATATTTTCTTACATGGTATTTTTCTTTAAATATATCATTTCTTTCACCTTTAATTTATTTTTATTATATTAAACGTGCCTGGCAGGTTTAACCCTTGAACCACATTTTCTTTTATATTTATAATTTTAATTATTTTTTTCTATTAATAAATAGTTTTTTTCTAAATTTTGTTCTATTTTTATTTATTCAGAGTGTTCTAGCCATTTCACACCTGACCAATTTAGATTATAGGGCTCTCCTAAAGTCACATAAAGCCCTTAAATCCTAACATGGAGGTCCCACCCGAGATTTGAAAAGCCCTAAGGGAGGGTGAAGGGTATAATTGAGTGAGAGAAAGTCTTTTTGTTTTTTTCGTTTAATTTTTTTATTTTTTTGTTTTTTAGAGAACCATCAGCCTTTTTATAATGCCGGGAATCACAGAATTAATAGAAGGTCAGGAACCATTGGCGCATTCAACCAGGTTGGAAATACCAGCCGAACCAATAGACCAGGCACAGATAGCAACGGCCACTGCTGAATTCCCAAGCCTTTCATCAGATAGCGGTCCGGAAGTGCAGCCGCCGGCACCGGTGAGTACTGCACCGTTTGACATGGCACAAATGATGGCACAAATGATGGAGACAAATGAAGAGAGACAGATGGGAGAGATGAGTAGGGAAATAAAGAGAGATATGAATAGCAACAGTAGGGAGACAAATGAGTAAAATAGATAGTAACAGTAGAGAGACGAAATAATAAAATGGACGGGATAGAATGATAAAATAGACGGGATGAATCAGAGCATTAATGATAAAATTGAGGGCGTGAACAGTAAAATAGAGGAAATAAATGAGAAAATGGATGCCCGGGTTCTAGTACTGGAAACAAGGGTGGACGGACATGATCGGGACTTAGCCCGGATGGGTATTGAGGTCGGGGATTTGAGGATGGAGCAGACAAACCTTCAGGGGGCGGTGTCCAATAGTCATCAAAAAATTGAGTTATTAGAGGGCAGGATAGACAATGGCGAACAGGAATTTAATCAAACAATATTGCAAATAAGAGAAACAACCAATAGGTCCATGACGGGGTTGGAGGAGGCCATGCACAGGGCACTCAATGATCAAATAGAACAAACCAACGGGGTAACTAAGAACCTGCAGGATAATGTAAAAAGCCTTCAGGAAGGGCTTAGTCGGGTGCAGCAGGGTGTGGGAGTTGACGCTGGCACAGCCTCCAGCAGTACCACGATGCTTTCTGGTGCACAAGGGTTTTACATGCCCTTGTCAGAAATCCGGTTAGTATGCGCAAATATGGCCAAATGTACCGGCAGCCTCAAAGTACGAAATAAACATCCGAAAGTATTTCTGGCTGAATTCCACACTATCCGGAATACTTATAACTGGAATGAACAGCAGTCCATAGAGGCATTTTTATATTGCCTAGACGGGCCAATTAGGGACTGGGCCCTTACTGTTCGAGGTCAAGTGGCTACCTTTAGTGAGTTGAGGGAGTTATTCATTGCGAAGGTTTGGAGTCCGGCAGTTCAGGCTCGGTTTATGTCTAACTGCCTACATTCAGAATTTCTCAGGGGTGAGCCCCTGGCGGCTCAGCTTAGGGGTCGCTGTGAATGGGCCGCGCAGTTAGATCTTAAGTCAGAAGAGAGCCATATTTTGGCCCTGTTGTTGAGACACCTGCCCTTACACATCCAGACTCAATTAGTCACTTTGCCCATGGAATTATCAACCATAGCCGGGGCCATTGAGAAACTCGAGGACCTAGGGGCCCTTTTTATTCCCACCTACCCACCACCTTTAGAAAACAAAGGACCCCAAGCTAGGGTTAATCAGAATCAAGGAAGGGTCACACCCGAAAGGCCTGGTCAAAGGGGCCCTAATCACCCCTTTAACCAAAATAATTCCGGGAACGATTTCCGGGCAAGGGGGGCGTTCAAACCAGGGCAATGGCAGATTTATTAGCAGGGATAACCCACCGCAAGCTCGATATCAAGGGCAACCATTTGCTGCCGCTCTAACCGCTCATCAGGGCATCGATGAAACACGTTTGTTTGATGATGAGGACTGGGGCCCTCAGGGTTCGGAAAACTTCAACCCTTTGGCTCCGGGACCCCACAGCCAGAGGCGCTAGGAGCTGGGGTTCAGAATTCTTTACATTGTCTACCTGTGGGTACACGGGGAAAAGCTGAAGGAGAAGAAGAGGGAAATCAGGAAATTCAATCCGTCTGCCACCAATTGCCTTTGGGTGGAAATCACATTTGAAACTACTCACAAGTTATCTGCGTTAATTGACACCGGAAGTGAAGTCACGCTATTAAGCGAAAGGGTATTTTTAAAACTAGTAGCGGAAGGTGTCAAACACAGCCTTATTAAGATTCAGGCAACTTTTTTGCATGGTGTGGCGGGCAGTAAAAGTAAAAAGATTTCCACCGCGGCCTCCTTGTCCTTCAGCCTTAATAATATCTCTATAAGAACCACTTTTCTAATTGTTCCCCAGTTGAAGCTAGAATGTCTGTTAGGAATTGACTGGTGCCGGAGTAACTTAGTGACGTTATCCTTTCAGAAAACGCTGGTGTCAGTCAATATAAAGGGACAAGAGTTTATCATTCCTGAGGTTCCCTCTATAGTCCAAAAGTCTTGTGCAGTTGCCTTAAGTGAGACACGGACCACTGGTTTGCCTCCGTCGTTGTTTCCTCTGGAGGATGTGCTTGAGCCCGCATCCTCCCCTGAGAGGCGCCAACTTACTGGACTCTTAAACGAGTTCCAGGATGTCTTTTCCCCGGAGCCAGGTTGTATGAGGGGGTATGAGCATGTCATAGAGCTAACTGACTCTCTTCCATTCAAAGCTAAAACTTACCCTATTCCCATGGCCCATCGGAAACCAGTAGAGGACCTTTTAGCAAAATATTTAGAGTGGGGGGTGATCGAAAGGTCAAATTCTGAGTATGTCAGTCCTATAAGAACAGTCCTTAAAAAGGACAATACAATCAGAATGTGCCTGGATGCGAGAATGCTAAATACTCGAATGAAGGCAATGCGCGAAATTCCTCCCCCCACCTGAAGAATTATTATTGCTCTCTCATCATCCAAAAATCCTTTCACTAATTGACCTCACCCAATCATATTGGCAAATTCCGCTTCATCCTGAGTCCCGTCCTTGTACTGCGTTCCTTTTTAATGGTAAAAGTTACCAGTTTGCAAGACTACCATTTGGCTTAAAACTAGCGTTGCTTCTTTCAATCGTGCTATGGAGAAGTTATTAGGTCCCCATACAAAGGCCTTTGCTGTTAACTATGTAGATGACATTCTTGTGACCTCCAATTCCGAAGCCGAGCATCTACAACACTTGAGGTTGCTATTTGAGCGCTTTCGAGATTTTGGGGTTACAATTAATTTTGGCAAGTCGGATTTCTTTAAAACGGAAGTCAAATTTCTGGGGCATATTCTATCTGTAAATGGCGTCCGACCAGACGAGGAAAAATTGTCTGTCATCCGTGATTGGCCCACCCCGGTTAGCCGGCGACAACTAAAGTCGTGGTTGGGCTTAGTTTCCTATTATAGGCGTTATTTTGCACATTGCTCGGCAGTCCTGGACCCGCTGCGAGCAGCTGCAAATCGAGAGCGGTGGGAGTGGAGCCCCATCCTCTCGGCCCAGTTTGAGGCATGTAAACGCGAGTTTATGCGCGAGGTTTTCCTGGCTTTCCCAGATTATGCACAACCATTTATTTTATATGTAGATGCAAGTTTTCGGGGTTTGGGTGCTGCTTTGGCACAGAATAGCTCTGGGGGGGGAGAAAAAGTCATTTCTTTTGCGAGCCGTTGTTTGTTATCTTATGAGCGATCTAATACGGCTACTGAACTCGAATTACTAGGGGTGGTTTGGGCGCTCAAACGCTTCCGAACTATAATATTAGGATATCCTGTGATTGTGAGGACAGACCATCGGGCATTAGAAACCTTGTCACAATCAGTGCTGGTGCATAATGCCAAATTGTCACGGTGGTCCGAATTTATTCAGGGTTTTAATCTATCCATAGAATATATTCCCGCCCATCAAAATATAGTAGCTGACACTCTCAGCCGCTTGTCTGGCCTCCACAACTCTTACTCTCCCACTAAGGAAATATTGGTTGCCACTGCTGCTCTTGAGAAGCCCTTGTCAAAGGACCTCCAACCCCTGTTTGCCAAAATAATCTCAGAACAACTCAAGGATGACTATACCAAAGAAATCATAGAACGGTGTGGGGCAAATGGTAAAGATAGGCATTTTTTTACCCAAAATTATATATTATTTATTGAGGGCAATCAAACCACCCTTAATGCAAAACTCGTAATTCCAAGAACCCTTTGGTTAGAGGTTGCGATAGAATATCACGCATATTATGGTCATTTTGGGGTATCCAAAACAGTTTGGTTTCTGCTGCGTGATTTTTACTGGCGTGGCATGACACGTATTGTCCGTAGAATCGTAAAATCTTGTTTGCTCTGTCAAAAATCAAAGTTCCCGCCTCGTTATCAGTCGGAGGGTTCCTTTCATGTGCCGGCTACCCGTCCTTACGAAATGGTTAGTTTGGACATCTATGGAAATTTACCCCGTGCTCGCTTAGGTTATCGTTACATCTTTGTTTTTGTGGACATTTTCTCCAAATATGTGTGGTTGATTCCTGCCAAGCAAATTACCGCTCTGGCCTCAATAAGGGTGTTTCAGCTATTCTTGTCTAAGGGAAAGAAGCCCAACATGCTCTTAACCGACCGTGGCACTCAGTTCACCTCTAATAAATTTCAAACTTTTATCAATGAACTGGGAATTAATTTGCAATTTGTGGCCATTCGAAATCAGCAGGCTAATCCCGCTGAGCGTACCATGAGGGAATTAAATAGGTTTTTTCGTGCCTATGTCCACCATAACCACCCTTCTTGGTATGAAAATCTGCCCTCTATTCAAAATTTGTTGAATTTTGCCCCCTAACTCTACCGTGAATATATCCCCTGCAAATCTAATGGGTATAGGTGTACCTCAACCAAGGGTATGTGATCTCCTTGCTCAAACCATTGAGCCTGGTCATTCCACCTTTTTATTAGGAAAAGACCCCCCTCTTATCCCGCCTGATCAGGACCAAATAGCTGGCCTGCAGGAATTGGCTCTTTGTCGCATTTCAAAAAGAAATGATCAAATTGACAATAAACGAGCAAAAGAATCTTTTGCGGAACCGTTCAATAAGGGTGACTTGGTGTTGGCCCGCACCAATCGGCTGTCCAAGTTGATAGACAAAAAATGTCACAAGTTCTTTTTGCTATACGATGGACCCTTCCGAGTGGCAGAAATCTGTCCCGGAGGAACTTATGGGTTGGAAACACTCCATGGCAAGAAGCATGGTGTGTTCAACACTCGGTTGTTGAAACGGTTTTATACTAGCCCGGAGCAGTAGTTAAAAATCTAACTACAAACTATGTGTTAATTCCACATAGGGGCTTGTTCCAGTTGAATTCTATCTCTTAATTTTCCCCCCTCTAACCTTTTGTTCTTTTCATATTTTTTCCTTTTATTTGTATTATTTTTTTTTGTAAATAGTTGTATATTTTTGTATATAATTTTTTTGTAAATTTTCTTATTAATTTATTTCATTAAATTTCTTATCAAAATGAGAAAATTTCATTAGTCTGTCTGTCTATTCAGTAAATTATTTAAGTCCGTCGGGAAGTCCAATCATTTTTTTATTGTGAAACAAAGAAATTCTTTCTTTTGCTAAAGTCTTTAAATCGCTAAATTTCAGTAAAGTCGTTTTGTCTTAATTAAAGTAATTTTTCTTAAAATTGCTTTAATATGAATCACCTGCTATAATTGTTGCAATTTAAAATCATTCAATAGTCGTTTTTTTATTTAAAATCTAATCTTGAAATAGTTCAAAAAATAAAATTGAAATCTATTCATAAAGTTAAGCCTTATTCTTAGATAATTTTTTTATGATTCAGATGAAAACTGATTATCGAAATTACTATAGTCCTATGGAATTGAATTCCGGATAGATTAATTAGTGGTTCAAATTAATTTTTGGTTTCGAATTGCTTATTTTGTAAATCGAATAAAATCTCTAGCTAATTGTTTTGACGTAATTATTTTTTTATTAAAAAATTTCGTCTGTCAGTCTGTCTGTCATTAAATTATTAAAATCATTGAAATTCTGCTAAATCGTTTTGTCAATTAAGTCCGATAAGTCTTACTTAATTATTTTTTTGAATTGAAGTTGAAATCATTTAATAGTAATTATTATAGCTAATAGATCATTAGCATCGATTAATTAGAGAGGCAAATCTATAGATAAAAAGATAATCCTTAATCCTCTCTCTTAATCGTTTTGTAAATTCAATTTAAATTGCCGACCATTATTAGTTCAATTTGATTTAATTTGGCGTTATATTATTTAAAAACACAATCTATTTTTAAAATGATTTTGTTTGTTTTTTTCAGTCTGTCGGTCTGTCTAAAATGAAATTTCTTGTTAATTTTTTTATTTTATTATTTTTTTATTAATAATAATTATTTGCTACCTGGTCTGGCAAATCAGTTATTTGCTATTGACTTTGCTTAAACAGAAAAATAGCGATTCGGTGTGTAAACCCCCCCCACCAATCTTCAGCAATGAGATTTGCAAAGAGTAATTCTATTTACTGTCAACCACTCTCATATTTGAACCGGCGTTTTGGTCACGCTTGGGGCCATTTATTTCTTTATTGTCCTTGGGTTCAGAGTCTCATATATCATTTTCTCTCTTTCTCTTGATGATTCGAATCAATTGTAATCGGCATTTAATTTTTTAGTATTAATGCGAATAAATCATAACACGGACCCACTAGGTTATTTTCTGATGATAAAATTTATTGGTTATTTTTTTATATATATAAATATTATCCACCCTTTGGCCATTGCCTAAGTTCAATGTCGAGTTTTTTTACTGACCCTATTATGTCACAATTACTCGAACTTAAATGGAATTTTAAATTTTTTTAATTCAGAAATTACTATTAATAAAATTTATTTTTTTACCGTTATTCTTTGCGATCATTCTCTATGATCTATTATTAGTTGAACTCTGTTCCTTAAATTGTAACAGGAAGGTCCTTTATTCGGTATTTTCTATCGATAGAATTTTTTTATGGTTAGTTTATTCACCATTCTCTCTGATATTAGAATTTTTTTATTCTGTTGCCTGTAATAGTAACATGATTTTTTTATCAATAAAATTGTTTACATTTTTGACATCCTATGGGCAATTTTTTTGTTCTCTAAGTGCCAAAAACCGGTTGCCTGTCAAAAGTGAGTGCAAGGTCTGGGCCCTATCTGGAGAATTTTTTTGGTGCCTAGTGGCTTGTTGTGGTCTGTGACTGGTTTGTATGTTTGTTATAATGGTAAAATCTAAAGCCCCTGAGGCTCGTTGAATTGTTTGTTTTTTTGATGTGTGCCGATGGTCGCGAATAATTATTTTATTAATTATTGTTTTATTTTATTTTTTTAGTTTTTTTATATATATTCTTATATGAATATTTAAGCCGCGTAAAAAAACGCGAGAGAGTGACGTGATGGCGTGCGGGAGTCTGGTCGAGGACTCAGAGGAAAGACGCCATAAGGATCCTTGTCCGCCGGACCTAAGTAGTATAATGTTGCAGTTTGCCTAAACATTAATTTTTTTGTTTAATTAATTTTTTATTTTTTTAGTCAAAGCCAATTTTGGTCTCTTCGTAAAAATGTAGAGAAACCTTGGAGGCTCATGCTGTGTGTCTGATGTGGACGTGGCTGGACTTTGAAGCCAGTTCTGACGGACCTACCTCTGCGGTCGTCTGTCACAGGCTTGTGTTGGATTGTGAGATTTTTGTATTAATTTCCCCCCCCTTTTTTTGAATTAATTACTGTGTGGCAGGTTTAATGGGCGGCTAAGTCCGCGGGGCATAGACCCATTGTTTTTCTTGAGGAATGAGCCGACGGCTACCCACCGATGCAATTTCCGGACAATTGGGAGCGGGCCATTCACTCTAAGAAGTGAGCCAGGCTGTGTGCCTGATGGTAGTAGTTTATAGAGGAATGAGCCGACGGTGACCCGCCGAGGCAATTCCCGGACAATTGGGCACGGGCCATTCCCTCTATGTGTTGAGCCGGGCTGTGTGCCCGATGTATTGTAATTTTCTTAAGAATTGGGTTGGATGGAAGACGTTGGGGTTGGCCACCACGGGGTCTGAAACGGCTGCCCAGCATCCCCTCCGGCTCCCATTTAACCGCGACTTGTTCAGAGGACAGCTAGTAACCGCTTTGAAGGTTTCAGAGGCCTCAAGGTAGGACAAAGCGCTCTGAACAGTCATTAAATTTCCCCTTGTAAGCAAATAATCTCTCACTCCCACGTTACAGCCGTGGCGGTGCGCTCGCCTTGGTTTGTCCCGATGTTACTGGAAGATCAGGAAAGCTTCGTTCCTGTCTGACACCCAGACATGGACATCCAATGCCTATGCATTTATTTGTTTATTTTTTTATTTTTATACTTCAATTGTAATTCTAGCATCAGTACAGTAAATTCATGGTAACAGTATACTGTGCGGGTGCTGGCCGATAATATTCGGTCCTGGAGTCAGAGGCATTAAACTTGTCACCTTCTTAAGTGGTTCCAATTTTAATGTTTCTGGCCGGGGGGATGTAATGATACAAGGGGCAGACCCCCCCCCCCATTCATTTAATGTGCAACTTCGTTGCCGAGTTTATTATGTTTTTCAGAATGATTAAAGCATTCGACGGTTGGCAGCCTGGAGACTGGCGCTGAGCGTTGCTCATCTCAGGTCCGCTGCCAGTCAGCCTAGAGGCGACAATCTATTCATTCAGTAGAGGAGTCGAGTACTAGCTGCATCTTTGAGCAGACCTCTTGATCGCCACGCAATACGCTCGCCTTTCGCCATCTTTGAATTACTTTCTTTCACTCAGACTTCATCCTTCTTTATAGCTTATCGAAGCGATTCATTTGTTTAATTTTTTTATATATTTTTATATAACTTCAATATCGAACAGACAGGTCTTATCCCTGCCAATCATAATATCTTTTATTAATATTTTCTTAAATAGTATTGTTATTTAAATATATCATTTTTTTATTTCATTTATATTTATTATATTAAACGTGCCTGGCAGGTTTAACCCTTGAACCGCTTGTTCTTTTATATTTATAATTTGAATTATTTTTTTCTATTAATAAATAGTTTTTTTCTAAATTTTGTTCTATTTTTATTTATTCAGAGTGCTACCATTATACACACCTGACCAATTTAGATTATAGGGCTCTCCTAAAGTCACATAAAGCCCTTAAATCGCAACAGTACACTGACAAAACAATTTCTTTATAGTAAATATATTGATAGAATTGAGCATTTTTAACGACACTCTTATTTATTCCAAAGATATTTTATTAATAATCAAGATATATCGGAATCATTCCAAATATGACCAAATTTTTAGGTATTTAATTCAAATATTTTATATAATTGAGTGATCTATTTTATTCTATTAAATATCTCTTAATATTAAATGAATTGTCTTTTTTTACCTCTAGTGAAACCACTTATTTTATATGTAAACGAATATCTTGTTATCATAAAGCGACTTACATTTTTTGCAAATAGTGATATCTTAATAATTAATAACAAAGATTTTGTTTAAATTATTAATTGTTTTTTTTTTTTTAATTTTAAAACCCACTATAAGATTATAAGCAAAGAACTTATTATATATCAAAATTAGATTACCTCGTAAGTCTTAAAATCAAAAATAATAATTCAAATTTTTATCTAATTAATTCAACCAAATGAATAATTAAAATAAATATTTATATAATTCATTTGATTTGAATATACTCATCTTCTAGTCAAAAATACATGCCTATATTTATTATAAATAAAAATATTCAAGTTTATGTACTAGATGAAGGAGGAGGTATCAGCCAAAGATGGAATCACTGGGTTCAATAAAACACCTTTAATAAGACGTTTCGGCCTGAATTTTATTTGGCCATCTTCAGTCAATTAGGCTAAAAATTTTTTTTACAAATGGATGTTAATTGATATATTTTTTATACAAAATTATAAGTTGACCAAGTTGGTTGTTTAGACTTACAGTTATACACAAAATGCGGTACACATATGTGATCGAACCAAGCCTTGTCAAAAATAAAAATTCTTTTAGCTTCATGTGAATTTATAACGTGCCTGGACCCAAAAGTTTCAGAATGAAAGTAATGAGTTTATATAAATTTTTTCTATATATTACATTATAATTAGATATTTGACCCTTATGTGAGGTCATCATATATCCCATCATTATTTATTTACAAACAAAAATCCAAATTAGAATTTAATTACTTTTAAATCACATGCATTTTTTCATTCAATCAAATTATACAAATTCTTATAAAAAAATCCCAAAAAAAGTTTCTATATATTAAGTTCAAGAGAACAACTGTTGGCTCATATCACACAGGTATAGATGTGTAAATATTGGATAGAAATTAATAAATTAATAGGTGTTTTGGACAAATTTTATATTTTATTAATTTTTGCACAACGTTTCGTCCGTTTCCGGACTTTATCAAGTGCTGAAAAACAAAAGTACAAGAAAAATAGATTGGGAAAATTAAATTAATGCATATTTCAAAATACAACTATACATGATATGCCACATGTCACTCACCTCAATGTTTTTCAGCACTTGATAAAGTCCGGAAACGGACGAAACGTTGTGCAAAAATTAATAAAATATAAAATTTGTCCAAAACACCTATTAATTTATTAATTTTATTTAAATAAAGAATGGACATTAACCAACTGAATTGGATAGAAACATACGATCTCTTTTAAGATTGATAGCCTTATCACCTGCTATTTTTATATATAGCATTTCGGCTATGGATCTTTTATAGTAGTTATCAATCTTGACCAATTTTTCGCGCATTATCGTAATCAAAAGAATGACTATGTTCAGCTGCATGGGTGGAGAGTGCTGTGTTGCTCTTTTTATTTCGAACACTTAATTTATGTTCATATACCCTAATTTTTAACCGACTTCAAAAAAAGGAGGAGGTTCTCTATTCGACTGAATTTTTTTTTTTTTTTTTTTGTGCCTATGTTACCTCATATCTCCGCCAATTGTGAACCGATTTTGAAAATTTTTTTTGCATTGGGTCCAGTCTACGTTCCGATTGGTCCCATTTTTTTTCGTAGGTATTAGACCTTTTTTGTTAGGTTTGTTCAGGACTAACTTCTTTGTTTATGAACCGATTTCGATGATTCTTTTTTTATTGGAAAGGGGGTATCTTAGGGATGGTGCAATATTAATTTGGTCAAGTTCTGATGATAGGATCACTATTAATAACATCACTAAAAAGAGAAAAATAAAAATTTTTAAGAAAAAAATAAAACCGACTTCAAAAAAATTAAATGCAACAAATAAAATACACTAAAAGGTATAAAATAATTATTATCTTATTTAGTTACAACTAAACGACGAAATATTAACATGAAATTACTTTTTTAAGTCGGTGCCAAACATATACCTTTTATGAATCGCACTCGACGGATCTTACTTAGTACGTTTGGTGGGTACGCTCGCTTATAGGTATAGTTTGTTTGGCACCGACTTCAAAAAGTAATTTCATGTTAATATTTCGTCGTTTAGTTGTAACTAAATAAGATAATAATTATTTTATACCTTTTAGTGTATTTTATTTGTTGCATTTAATTTTTTTGAAGTCGGTTTTATTTTTTTCTTAAAAATTTTTATTAGTGAACGTGAACTTTGCCGTATATAGGTGCTAGAATTTGGTGGACAATCTAGACAGTTAATTTGATAGACAATATTATTACATAATTCTCTAGGGGTTCGATCTTTATTATTAAATAAAATTGAATATTGTCTATATTTTTGATTACGATAATGCGCGAATATTGGTCAAGATTGATAACTACTATAAAAGATCCATAGCCGAAATGCTATATATAAAAATAGCAGGTGATAAGGCTATCAATTTTAAAAGAGATTGTATGTTTCTATCCAATATTTACACATCTATCCTGTGTGATATGAGCCAACAGTTGTTCTCTTGATCTTAATATATAGAAACTTTTTTGGGATTTTTTTATAAGAATTTGTATAATTTGATTGAATGAAAAAATGCATGTGATTTAAAAGTAATTAGATTCTAATTTGGATTTTTGTTTGTAAATAAATAATGATGGGATATATGATGACCTCACATAAGGGTCAAATATCTAATTATAATGTAATATATAGAAAAAATTTATATAAACTCATTACTTTCATTCTGAAACTTTTGGGTCCAGGCACGTTATAAATTCACATGAAGCTAAAAGAAATTTTTATTTTTGACAAGGCTTGGTTCGATCACATATGTGTACCGCATTTTGTGTATAACTGTAAGTCTAAACAACCAACTTGGTCAACTTATAATTTTTTATAAAAAAATATATCAATTAACATCCATTTGTAAAAAAAATTTTTAGCCTAATTGACTGAAGATGGCCAAATAAAATTCAGGCCGAAACGTCTTATTAAAGGTGTTTTATTGAACCCAGTGATTCCATCTTTGGCTGATACCTCCTCCTTCATCTAGTACAGTTTCATCACAGCCACGAACTCTAACAATATTCAAGTTTATATCATTTCTTGTCGTAATTACGTATTATTCCATTTAAATCCCCAACTATTAAATTTAACTATTAAGAAAAAAATAAAAACCGACTTCAAAAAATTAAATGGAACAAATAAAATACACTAAAAGTATAAAAATAATTATTATCTTATTTAGTTACAACTAAACGACGAAATATTAACATGAAATTACTTTTTGAAGTCGGTGCCAAACAAACTATACCTATAAGCGAGCGTACCCGCCAAACGTACTAAGTAAGATCCGTCGAGTGCGATTCATAAAAGGTATATGTTTGGCACCGACTTAAAAAAGTAATTTCATGTTAATATTTCGTCGTTTAGTTGTAACTAAATAAGATAATAATTATTTTATACCTTTTAGTGTATTTTATTTGTTGCATTTAATTTTTTTGAAGTCGGTTTTATTTTTTTTCTTAAAAATTTTTTATTTTTCTCTTTTTAGTGATGTTATTAATAGTGATCCTATCATCAGAACTTGACCAAATTAATATTGCACCATCCCTAAGATACCCCCTTTCCAATAAAAAAAGAATCATCGAAATCGGTTCATAAACAAAGAAGTTAGTCCTGAACAAACCTAACAAAAAAGGTCTAATACCTATGAAAAAAAATGGGACCAATCGGAAGCTAGACTGGACCCAATGCAAAAAAAATTTCAAAATCGGTTCACAATTGGCGGAGATATGAGGTAACATAGGCACAAAAAAAAAAAAAATTCAGTCGAATAGAGAACCTCCTCCTTTTTTTGAAGTCGGTTAAAAATTAGGGTATAAGTGAACATAAATTAGGTGTTCGAAATAAAAAAGAGCAACACAGCACTCTCCACCCATGCAGCTGAACATAGTCATTCTTTTGATTACGATAATGCGCGAAAATTGGTCAAGATTGATAACTACTATAAAAGATCCATAGCCGAAATGCTATATATAAAAATAGCAGGTGATAAGGGCTATCAATCTTAAAAGAGATCGTATGTTTCTATCCAATTCAGTTGGTTAATGTCCATTCTTTATTTAAATAAAATTAATAAATTAATAGGTGTTTTGGACAAATTTTATATTTTATTAATTTTTGCACAACGTTTCGTCCTTCTCCGGACTTTATCAAGTGCTGAAAAACATTGAGGTGAGTGACATGTGGCACATCATGTATAGTTGTATTTTGAAATATGCATTAATTTAATTTTCCCAATCTATTTTTCTTGTACTTTTGTTTTTCAGCACTTGATAAAAAGTCCGGAAACGGACGAAACGTTGTGCAAAAATTAATAAAATATAAAATTTGTCAAAAACACCTATTAATTTATTAATTTCTATCCAATATTTACACATCTATCCTGTGTGATATGAGCCAACAGTTGTTCTCTTGATCTTAATGTATAGAAACTTTTTTGGAATTTTTTTATAAGAATTTGTATAATTTGATTGAATGAAAAAATGCATGTGATTTAAAAGTAATTAGATTCTAATTTGGATTTTTGTTTGTAAATAAATAATGATGGGATATATGATGACCTCCCATAAGGGTCAAATATCTAATTATAATGTAATATATAGAAAAAATTTATATAAACTCATTACTTTCATTCTGAAACTTTTGGGTCCAGGCACGTTATAAATTCACATGAAGCTAAAAGAATTTTTATTTTTGACAAGGCTTGGTTCGATCACATATGTGTACCGCATTTTGTGTATAACTGTAAGTCTAAACAACCAACTTGGTCAACTTATAATTTTGTATAAAAAATATATCAATTAACATCCATTTGTAAAAAATTTTTTAGCCTAATTGACTGAAGATGGCCAAATAAAATTCAGGCCGAAACGTCTTATTAAAGGTGTTTTATTGAACCCAGTGATTCCATCTTTGGCTGATACCTCCTCCTTCATCTAGTACATAAACTTGAATATTTTTTATTTATAATAAATATAGGCATGTATTTTTGACTAGAAGATGAGTATATTCAATCAAATGAATTATATAAATATTTATTTTAATTATTCATTTGGTTGAATTAATTAGATAAAAATTTGAATTATTATATTTGATTTAAGGTACAAGGTAATCTAATTTTAATATATATTAATATTTCTTATAATCTTATAGTGGGTTTTAAAATTAAAAAAAAAAACAATTAATAATGTAAACAAAATTTTTGTTAATTTTTTTTTAAATATCTTAATTATTAAGATATCACTATTTGCAAAAAATCTAAGTCGTTTTATGATAACAAAGACATTCGTTTATATAAAATAAGAGGTTTTACTAGAAGTAAACAAGACATTCATTTAATATTAAGAGATATCTAATAGAATAAAATAGATCACTCAAGTATATAATATATTTGGATTAAATACCTAAAAATTTGGTCATATTTGGAATGATTTCGATATATCTTGATTATTAATAAAATATCTTTGGAATAAATAAGAGCTCATTAAAAATGCTCAACTCTATCAATATATTTATTATAAAGAAATTGTTTTTTCAGTGTACTTTCTAACTTGTTTGTCCGATACAAATAGGGTGATGAGAGATCTCATCACAATATATTAAATTATTTTTTTATTTTAGGTCAAAATAATTTATCGGAAATGATATATAGTCGAATTACTATAATTTCAATTTCAATTCTATATATTATGGTAAATACAACATTGAGTGGATATATTGTTTCAAAGTCAACATTAAATGAATTGAAATGGCCTTTTTAGTGACTTAAAGGTATTTTTATTTTATTTATTTGAACCTATAATAACGAAAAGATCGCTGAATCCAAATCTGAAGTATCCACCAAAATTTCGTGACGCAATGTAGAAAATGTAATTATAAAAAAAATAAAACAGAATTTAAATGGAACAAATAAAATAATAAGAACTCAAAAATAAAATAAAATGCACTAAAAGGTATAAAATAATTATCTTATTTAGTTACAACTAAATGATGAAATATTAACATGAAATCACTTTTTGAAGTCGGTGCTAAACAAACTATATAAGCGAGCGTACCCGCCAAACGTACTAAGTAAGATCCGTCGAGTTCGATTCATAAAATGTATATGTTTGGCACCGACTTCAAAAAGTAATTTCATGTTAATATTTCGTCGTTTAGTTGTAACTAAATAAGATAATTATTTTATACCTTTTAGTGTATTTTATTTTATTTTTAAGTTATTATTATTTTATTTGTTGCATTTAATTTTTTTGAAGTCGGTTTTATTTTTTTTTATAAAAATTATTTTTATTTTTCTCTTTTTAGTGATGTTATTAATAGTGACTTAATATAATACCTTTGCATCTCGTAAGAGAAAGCGTCGGGCGAATGAATCAGAAAATGATAATAAAATTCAATTCATAAATATAGAAATTCTCTTGAAACGTTGCGGGTTTTAAATGAATGTTTTAAGATTGTTTTTTTTATAAAAGATTTTATTTATTATAATTTCGATTATTTGCTCATAAGAATTGGAGATTTACGTTATTTCGTCATTGATCATATCATCAGAACTTGACCAAATTAATATGGTACCACCCCTAAGGTACCCTCTTTCCAATAAAACAAGAATCATTAAAATCGGTTCATAAACAAAGAAGTTATGCCTGAACAAACATATCAAAAAAGATAGATTGACGAAGATATGAGGTAACATAGACAAAAAAAAAATAATAATAATAATTCAGTCGAAGTTGAGAACCTCCTCCTTTTTTGAAGTCGGTTAAAAAAAAAATTAAAAACCCTGATGTATTTGGAATTTTCTTATTTCCGGATGAAAATTTGTGAAAGCATATGTGATTGTGAAATTAATTGTTTTTTTTGTTTTTTTGACGTGACAACGTCTTATAAATCGATGAAGCCGCCTGCACGCTCGAAAAAACATGACTCATCTGAGGCGTTCCATTTAAGGCTTGAAGTGCAAGCGAGAGCGCGGAACGAGCTGTTTCTTTCTATCTTCTCTCTCACTCGCACCCTCCCTAGCCCCAATGCCCAACTCGTATTCCATCTCTTTCCCTCGTGAGCGCTCTACTCTAGTCTGACTGCTTGCTTGCTCACTCATATATATATATAAATATAAACCCTACTATGTCCTGTCTATTTTCAACTTCCTCTGATGGACATTCAACAAGTGATCTATCCTAAATAATTATAGATTTTTTTAAAAACTAAGAAAAACCTAGGGAACGGGGGGGGGCCTTTTTTATAAAAGGACAGAGAGAGGGAGAAACTCATGAGCAAGCAAGAAGGAGATAAATGAATGCGCAAGAAGGAGCGCGCGCTTTTAAATTAGATAGAACGAGAGGGAAGGAGATTTTCGATGGAAAGGATAAATACAGCACTCACGACGAAGAGGAAGAAAAAGAACAAAGTTAGCTGCGCAATAGATGGAGAAAAATCGGTTGTCTGTAAAGTCGGTTTACTGACGATAGTTGAACGTGACAACGTCATAAGAAAATACCATTCCATCAGTATTTTCTTATGACGTTGTCACGTTCAACTATCGTCAGTAAACCGACTTTACAGACAACCGATTTTTTTTTTTAAATTAAACTAATAGATCATTACAATAATTATTATATATTAGAATTTAATTAATTAAAGGTATGTTTCTATAAAAAATTTTATTTGAATATCAATTTCATGCTCTTAAATTTATTCGGTTTCTTCTTTTTCTCTTGGATTCTTCTTTTGACATCCCATTGAAGGTGTTCATCATCTTCATCCCATCTGAAATTTTTAGTAGTTTGGACCAATGCTCTAGCACTATCTGCCAAGTAAGGAAGCTGACTATGGTATGTGATCATTAAAAGAAGAACCTCTACTACTTGGGCCACATCCATGAAGCCGCATTCACTTTCAAAACGAATATGGTTGTATGCCAGATATGAAAGGTTCTTGCCAATACATTATATGGAAAAAAGTTTCAAACAAAAGATTATTTACCTATATCAAGGGGGAAACTAAACTAATCTATTGTTTGTCGACCTAGAACAAGCTTCCAAGGGTATTTCATGATCAACTTCTGTTTTTTAAATGGAAACCTATATTTTTCTTTACATCGCCTAAATTTACAAAAAAAAAACTGAACAACTTTCATTGAAATTATTTTTTTATACGACTTCAAAAAAACAAAATATTAAATCAATTAGATTTCAAAAAATTCCTAATAATAATTATTCTTAACAATTATTCAACATAATTATTAAATAATAATGATCAAATATTTAATTATAAATAAATAATTTAATAATAATTAATGATTTAATAATTTTCCGACAATGTTCTGTGACATTCCAGAGTGTATCGCAAGTCTTCTGGATGAATTCCAGTTCCAATTTTCTTATTTATTTTAACAGATTTTACAACACAATAAAATGAAGCTTGTGAGGGTATATTCCTATCAGGAATACGCTCGGCATCCATTTCCATTTGTTGAATTTGATTTATTTTATTGTCTTTAATTAGTTTAAATTTTTTTACATATATACCTACAATGTATTTACTTATTTCTTTGCAAATAAATATTCTATTCTATTCTATTTCAATGGCAGTCCCATAACACTTCTTTCACATTCCCCATAAATTAAGGCCATTACAATTCTGTCTTCAAAAAAAATAGTCAATTTTTATTATAGTAATACAATATAACTATCTACTAGATTGACACGAGAAATAAACTTTTTTAAACTCGAGAATTTTAAGTAGTTCTATTAAGTAGAAAATAATCTCTTAAATCTGAGTATAAAGAAGTTTTAATATCATTATAAACCCTTATTTTCATTGTTGGGACTTTTCAATTTAATATTATTTTTTTTTTTTTTTTTTTTTTTTTTGGCTTTTCGGCCTTTCTAGCCATAAGCCCAATTACGATACTAGCTATATTTTTAAAATTTGTCTCTACCCCCGGGGGTCAGATTTTAGCTGGCTGCCTCGAGTCGGATTCGAACCCGGGTCCCCTGGTTAGCTCGCTGTCACGCTACCGCCTAGCCTACCGACCCCCCTAATAATTATTTATTTAATCATTATTATTTGATAATTAAGTTAAATAATTGTTAAGAATATTAAGATTTTTTTGAGATCTAATTGATTCATGTATTTTGTTTATTTGTTTTCGTATAAAAAATCGTTCTTATGAAAGTTGTTCAGTTTATTTTTGTAAAATATGGTGACGCAAATAAAAATATAGGTTTTCATTTAAAAAACACAACTTGACCTTAAAATACCCTTGAAAGATTGTTCTGCGTCGACAAACAATAGCGTAGTTTAGTTTTCCCCTCGACATAAATAAACTTTTATTTGAAACTTTTTTCCATATATTGTTTTTGAGTTATAAGACTGTCTCAAGATAAAAAACTCACCCGGTATATCTACCTAAATAAACTAGGCCTACAGTTTAGGAAAATAATTTTAAAATTGTCTTTTGTTTCTGAGATGTGTTTTTTTGCCGCTAAATTTCGCACACGTTTTTTTCACTAGACTGAACCCAATGCAAAAAAATCATCAAAATCGGTTCACAATTGGCGAAGAAATCAGGTAACATGGACAGAAAAAAAAAAAAAAAAAAATCAGTCGAATTGAGAACCTCCTCCTTTTTTGAAGTCGGTTAAAAAAGGTGAAAATTTCCATTTTTTGGCATTGTTTTGCTTATAACTCGAAAACAATGAAAAAAACGGGACTGAACCCAATAACCCAATGCAAAAAAATCATCATAATCGGTTAACAATTGGCGGAGATATGAGGTAACATAGACACACAAAAAGAAAAAAAAATCCGTAGAATTGAGAACCTCCTTCTTTTTTGAAGTCGGTTAAAAAAAATAAAATAAAAACCCTGAGGCTATTTGGAATTTTCTTATTTCCGGATGAAAATTTGTGAAAGCATATGTGATTGTGAAATTAATTGTTTTTTTTTTTATTTTAAATTACACTAATAGATCATTACAATAATTATTATATATTAGAATTTAATTAATTAAAGGTATTTTTCTATAAAATAATTTATTTGAATATCAATTTCATGCTCTTAAATTTATTCGATTTCTTCTTTTCTCTTCGATTCTTCTGTTTACATCCCATTTTTTGTGTTCATTTAATTCATCCCATTTGAAATTCCTTGTGGTTTGAACGAATTCTCTAGCCCTATCTACCAAATAAGGAAGCGGACTATGGTATGTGATCATTAAAAGAAGAAACTCTACTTCTTGGGCCGCATCCATGAAGCCGCATTCACTTTCAAAACGAATATGGTTGTATGCCAGATATGAAAGGTTCTTGCACATATATTAAAAGGACCAAGCCAGGTCGGCTAAGCATAAAGCAGCCATCCAGTTGCACGGTTTCCAGGGTTTCCCGGTTCTCCCAGAGAAACGGAACCAGGTGCGCGTCCGTCAGCCAATGACACCCACGCAAATCCAATACACGAAGTTTTCTACAATTGTGATGGAAAATTCGAATTTGTTCCAGTGTCACCTGATGGATACTCAAGTCTTCTTTAATGACCTCATCCACGTTTCTAAAAAATTTGATTGTTTTCATCTTTCTTATATACTCTAGGACTATATTTTGTAAATGTGTCATTATTTATTTGTAGGAGATTCAATAATTCATGCGCTGTCAGTTCGGGGAAGATGTGGTTGTGGACGATCTCCGGAAACAGATCCAGCAACAGATTCATCTCGTTCATGGCCATAAAAAAATTAACCTGAAACAATATTAATAGTAATTTTTAGAAGGGAAGCGAACCCCAAGATTTGAAAAACTACAGTAGATCATCGATCATCGGAAACAATTTGGGAGTGGAGATGTTCGGATAATCGATCATTTACATAAAATACCGGGTGAGTTTTTTAATTTGAGACAGTCTTATAACTCAAAAACAATACATTATATGAAAAAAAGTTTCAAATAAAAGATTATTTACCTATATCAAGGGGGAAACTAAACTAAGCTATTGTTTGTCGATCTAGAACAAGCTTTCAAGGGTATTTCATGGTCAACTTCTGTTTTTTAAATGGAAACCTATATTTTTCTTTACATCGCCTAAATTTACAAAAAAAAAAAAAAAAAAACTGAACAACTTTCATTGGAATTATTTTTTTATACGACATCAAATAAACAAAATATTAAATCAATTAGATTTCAAAAAATCCAAATAATAATTATTCTTAACAATTATTTCCAAGAGCTTATTCGGCGGGAGAGTCCGTGGGCTAGTTGGTTAAGCCGCTCTTCGCGTAAAGGAGAGAAAGGTTCGATACCCGTCTTATGCTCTATTTATTTTTCATTTTCAATAAAATCAAAAAAGAATGAAATAATTTTCTGAATGTAGAATCAACATAAGAAATTATTTATATTATATGTATATATATATATATATGGGGGGGGTCGGATAGGCTAGGCGGTAGAGTATCATCCTGCTAACCAAGTGGACCCGGGTTCGAATCCGACTCGAGGCATTCGGCTAAAATCTGACCCCCGGGTTAGAGACAAAATTTAAAAAATATATAGTATCGTAAATTGGCTTATGGCTAGAAAGGCCGAAAAGCCAAAAAAAAAAAAAAAAACTTTCGCGGTTCAAATTGCTTTAACAAAAATAATTAAAACTTTCAGCTTAAAAATCAATTTGTCTAATTATTCAACTTAATTATTAAAAATAATAATCAAATATTTAATTATTAAATAAATAATTTTGAAATAATGTGACTTTTCGATTTAATGATTATTTAATTAATCATTATTATTTGATAATTAAGTTAAATAATTGTTAAAAATAATTATTAAGAATTTTTTTTGAGATCTAATTAATTAATGTATTTTGTTTATTTGATGTCGTATAAAAAATAGTTCTTATGAAAGTTGTTTTTTTGTAAAATATGGTGACGCAAATAAAAATATAGGTTTTCATTTAAAAAACACAACTTGATCTTAAAATACCCTTGAAAGATTGTTCTGCGTCGACAAACAATAGCGTAGTTTAGTTTTCCCCTCGACATAAATAAACTTTTATTTGAATCTTTTTTCCATATAATGCATTGTTTTTGAGTTATAAGACTGTCTCAAGATAAAAAAACTCACCCGGTATATCTACCTAAATAAAGTAGGCCTACAGTTTAAAAAAAAATAATTTTAAAATTGTCTTTTGTTTCTGAGATGTGTTTTTTTGCCGCTAAATTTCGCACACGTTTTTTTCACTAGACTGAACCCAATTCAAAAAAATCATCAAAATCGGTTCACAATTGGCGGATATATGAGGTAACATAAACAAAAAAAAAGTCAGTCGAATTGAGAACCTCCTCCTTTTTTGAAGTCGGTTAAAAATGGCATTTTGGCATTAAATATGTATTTTGAAACTGATTTTTTCAAGTTGGTTCTCTATTTTTGTTCATTATGTTGTAAATTGATTGTAGAAAAAAAATCAAGCGTAATTATATTTTTATATTTAAAGGTCGCTCGAAAACGTAATTCATTGAATTACTAAAAAAATCTTTGATTGAAAAGTTTTTATTTTGTCGAGAGTTGTTGAATCATAAAAAGAAACATAGAGGTTGTCCTCTGCTTGATGCAAATAAACATACAGACATATACATCAAATATATATTATTGAAATGTTTGTGACTATAGTTTCGAAGGCTTGGCCTTCATCATCAGTCTTTTTAAAATTATAAATATTATTTTTCATGGGGACAGTGTATCACGTGGATATTGAACATTTTCATTCTTACTTATAGCAGACAAATAAGCTACTTTTAAAAAATTCATGTATTATGAGCTGAAATTTTCAGGTGGTTATTATTATTATTATTCTATTATAGATATAGACACAATTTTAGTTATAGAAAATAAATTTTTTTTGAAAAAGATGAAAAATGATTTCTTTTTCATTTTTGAGATTTTCAAAATTCTTGAGCGACCTTTTTATCTAGCTAAAATTTGATGAGGCTTCTTAAAACATGAAAAATGTTTTATGCGAGACTTAAAAAAGAAAAATATTCGGTCAAAATAATACCTATATATACAATATAGCACACATGTATAATAATCAAATATGTTTATTTGCTTCAAGCAGAGGATAACCTCATTATTTTCTCCTTACTAGTGATATAATATTTATAAGTACTTACAATAATATGCTTCAGGTCCCGTGTTGTTTCAAAGACGAGTTGCTCTTGGGGGTGGAAAATTTACTTGTAATATATTAATTAAGGATTTCTGGTAAAATTTTTGTCTAGTTCTCGAATTTTAATGGTAGGTACTGAATTCCAAGTTGTTTTTATTTATGCTCAAAACTCAAAAACTCACTAGAGGCGCCCTCTTCTCTTCTGGAGAAATTCAACAACAGTAGAGGCGCTTGTTATCAGTGACTAGATAACCATATATTGACGACAATGAATTTAACGCCATTTTATTCCTAACTTTCTTAGGGCTGCCTAGGCAAATAAACTTTAATCACACATTTCAATTAATTACGGGAAATTTTTTTTTTAGAGTTTGTACAATATAATTCCGTGCCTTATTTTTTATTATTTTAAATAGTCTGTCTTTTTTGCGCCAAATTCAATTTTTAAGTTATTATTATTTTATTTATTGCATTTAATTTTTAAGAAGTCGGTTTTTTTTTCTTTCTCTTTTTAGTGATGTTATTAATAGTGACTTAATATAATACCTTGCATGCATCTTCGTAAGAGAAAGCGTCGGGCGAATGAATCAGAAAATGATAATGAATTCAATTCATAAATATAGAAATTCTCTCGAAACGTTTGCGGGTTTTAAATGAATGTTTAAATATTTTTTTTATTAAAGATTTTATTTATTATAATTTCGATTATTTGTTCATAAAAATTGGAGATTACGATATTTCATCATTGATCATACTAGACTGAACCCAATGCAAAAAAATCATCAAATCGTTTCACGATTGGTGAAGATATGAGGTAACATAGACACACAAAAAAATCAGTCGAATTTAGAACCTCCTCCTTTTTTGAAGTCGGTTAAAAAAAAGGTGAAAATTTCCATTTTTTAGCGTTTTTTCGCTTATAACTCCAAAACCATCAACTTTTTGTAAATAGGCTTCCTATTAAAAATTAAAGTTCATAAAATTTCCTACAAATTTTATTATTTAGATTCTCTCTGACCATCCGTTAGTGCTCAAGAGCAAAATCCAAGTTTTCGACCTCAGGAGCCCCCCTGATCACCAAAAATCTCGCACTTTTTTGATTTTTTCCCATTTTGACCATGAAAGACCACGTTTTCGACAAAGACTCTATTCTATACATTATTAAACTAGATTAAATTCTCTACAATTCAATCAAAGTTTCATCTAAATTGGATAAATGGTAATCTGTGCCGCAATGTGGTTGATGTTTTGAAAAACTGAAATTTTTTGCCAAAAATCGCTAATGTTTTCTTCATAAAATGAAAACCACTCATTCTAGAAACTTGATTTCTATCTCATTCTCTAGAAAATTTTATTGACTTGAACATTTACTTGTACTACTTTTTTAATAAAACTCTTAGATTTATAGATATCCAGCATTTTCCATGACACTTCTGAGGATTCGGATCATATCCTGTCATGGAAAATGCTGGATATCTATAAATCTAAGACTTTTATCAAAAAAAGTGGTCCAAGTAAACGCTCAAGTCAACAAAATCTCCTAGAGAATGAGATAGGAATCAAGTTTCTAGGATGAGTGGTTTTCATTTTATGAAGGAAAAACTGCGATTTTTTGCAAAAAATTGCAGTTTTTCAAAACTTCAACCTCATTGCGGCACGGGTTACCATTATCCAATTAAGATGAAACTTTGTTTAAATTGTAGCAAATTTAATCTAGTTTAAAAATGTATAGAGTGGTCTTTGTCGAAAACGTGCTCCTTCATGGTCAAAATGGGAAAAAATCGAAAAAAGTGCGAGTTTTTGGGATATTCAAAAGTGATCGGCGGGGGGGCTGTTTTTTGGATCCCCATAAAAAATCGAACTACTGGACCAATTTTTTAATCGACTCGAAATTTTGTCCTCTTTAATTTACTATAGGACGGTTATTTACAAAATATGGACCGTTTTCGAGTTATAAGCGAAAAACTGGAAAATTTAATGCATTTAAGACCATTTCCATAACTTTGGGATTTTTTCTACCGATTGGCTTTATTTTGTCTAATTTGACTGGCCTACTAGGATTTTAGTAGAGAATATTTTTATATTGCGTTTCCGAGTGAATTCATCCCTCCACGTGGAGATGAATCTCTTTGAAATGCAAAATAAAAATATTCTCTACTAAAATCCTGGATTCTGAAAAAATGTAAATTTTTTTTCTCTTAATATTCTTCTTTAAGTTCAGATTTGGAATATTTCTGTTTTACTTAGACTTCACTTCGAGATATACCACTTAATTTGATTCTTTGTTAGTACTTGCTTACGTTTAGAAATATCTAAAACGTGGAAAGATCATTTTAATGCATGAATTCAAGGAAAAAACGAGATGTGGTTCCTGAACTGTTGTAAATAATTAGTTGAAATTGTTTTAAAAGTTGGTTTTAATAAGTCTAAAACTTGTTTTGCTAAATTTTTATTTTTGTTATCTTAAACCGTTTACAAATGAAAATTGGCACATTACTACTATTTATAGAGAGAGTACCGGGACTTGAAAATGTTTTAATTTTTTTAATCCAGTAGATATACCTACTTCATTATCTCTTAAAAATTATTTAGTCTTCAATGAAATATGTAGGTATATAAATGATTTAAAAATATTGTACGGTTTTATGCAAATTTTATATCTAAAATCAATTCACATAAAAAGTGAGAATTACAAAGTCTGTGAGGTTCTCTTCTGCTTGATTCTAAATAAACATACACATATAATATATCATATATAAATATGTAGATATACACCCCTACAGATGGTATTATTTATTTATTTGTTTGATATATACATATTATGGTTATATTTGATATGATATCGCTGCCTAGAGTGCAAACCTGCTAAATCTATTTTTTATCATATACTATATAGATTAGTCCAGATTAATTTGCCGCAACGCTGACGTAATGCCGCCGACAGGGAGCGCCGTCGGCATATTTGCGGCAAATTTGAAATATAATCGTAATTTGGACTCGAATTTTGAAATGAAACACTCCAATTGATTTTAAATTAAGAAACATTAAATATATTGATAATTATTCCTCCTCCCCGCCCCCCTCACCACTCAAAAATTAAATATTCAATTTGCTTTTCTTTGCGCACAGAAAGAGCGCACGCCCGAGTTTCTCATGGCAATACTGGAGCAGCCTGTCATACAAACAACACCTGATCTCTTTTAAATATTTGGAGCCTTATATCGATTATCGATCCCAAATTTAAAAAAAAATGATATAATATAATTCTCCTCCTCACACGATCCCACTTATTTAAATAAATCTACATATTTCCACACAAAAAATATCACAATGCTGTAGATTATAGAAATAAGAAATACTCCCAGATTTATATCTAGATTCTCATTTCTGTAGCTGTGTCAGGACGAAAATGAGGCGAAACTTTTAAGAGAGTATGTATTTTCGGGAGTTTACAGGTATACATTTGGAGTGTGGTTTTTTAAGAGGAATAAAATTTTTGGACCGAGACGCCGCCCGCCAGGGCACCAGCCCGGAGGGCCGAGCTTCGAGGGCGTGCCGAAGGCACGCACGAAAAGCTCGTTTCTATATTATTGAAAGTATAAAAGAAGTGATTATTAATTAACTCTAAAAAAATAAATATTATGGATACTACTATAAAACTGATTGACTCAACTTTTTGTATCCATCAATTTAAATAACAAAATACAGGGTGAAGCAAAAAGATGGTAACATTAAATATTAGGTGTAGTAAAAAGAAATCCAATTATTTTTGACTGAAATTAAAGGTTTTATTTAACATACGAGCTTTTCGTGCGTGCCTTCGGCACGCCCTCGAAGCTCGGCCCTCCGGGCTGGTGCCCTGGCGGGCAGCGTCTCGGTCCAAAAATTTTATTCCTCTTAAAAAACCACACTCCAAATGTATACCGGTAAACTACCGAAAATACATCGTCTCTTAAAAGTTTCGCCTCTTTAACTTTTGAGTGGCGAGGGGGGGGGGGGAGGAATAATGATCAATATATTTAATGTTTCTTAATTTAAAATGAATTGGAGTCTTTCATTTCAAAATTCGAGTCCAAATTAGAATTATATTTCAAATTTGCCTGGTTAATGAAAATCGATTGGAGCCATCAGTTTAAAATCCGCGCTGACAATTATATTTCAAATTTGCCTCGTTAATTAATATATATTTAATGTTTCTTAATTTAAAATCTATTGGTGTTTTTTCATTTTCATTCGAGTTCAAATGAATACAATATTATCTCGACACAAAGTCCAAATCAAAAATATATAGTTTTAGTAACAGAAATCAAGATACAAATATTAATGTTGCAATGGTGTAATCGCTAGAGCTGATGCCCATAGTTCAAGAGTTCGTCGGTTCGATTCTAGGCAAGAGCGTAATTTTTTTAGAGAAATTTCTCTAAGCGTTGTTACAAATTAATCTAGACAAATATATATAGTATGGTACTCTAGAATCATCCGATTTAGGTCAAATATGCGCCGTTTTGTTCGATAACTTGTTGCCATTTTTAAGATAAGTAATTCCATTATGCCTCTCTCATAGAAGCCCTTGTCCCTATTGGCAAAAAACTGGGACAGTCGATTTTCACAAGCCTCTCTTGAGGCCAGTTTTGTACCATCAAGAAAATTTTGCAAATTCTCGAAAAGGTGATAATCGCTTGGTGCCAGGTCTGGGCTATACGGCGGGTGCGATATAACCTCCCACCCAAGCTCTCGGAGCTTCTGGCGGGTCGTTAAAGATGTGTCGGCTGGCGTTCTTGATGGAACACAACACCCTTCCTATTGGCCAATTCTGGCCGCTTCTCGTCGATCGCCTGCTTCAATCTGGTCAGTTGTTTTGACAGTATAGGTCCGAATTGAGTGATTGGCCCGATGCATGCGCGGATCCAGGGGGGCGATGGGGGCGACCGCCCCCCCCCCCAAAGCATTGGAGATCAACATTTTTTATATGTTTATTTAATTTTTTTTTTTTTTATAACATTAAATTTTAAAATTGAAGAAAATAAAGTTCTATGTGGGGGGGCGTCTCTGACCCCCCCCCCCCCGCTTGGACAATTCGATCGCGACACACTTCCGAGATCAAAAGTAGATCTTATATACCGGCGACCGCCCCCCCCCCCCCCCCCAAAACAGAGGTCTGGATCCGCGCTTCCTGCCCGATGGGAGCACCCTCATAGTGGATGATTCCCTTCCTTCCAATCCCACCAAACACACAGTAAAACGTAATTTTTTGTTTTTCAGAGGATGAGGAACAAAATAAGTGTTTGTTTACGACTTATCAATTGCAACGTTTCGCCACTTTTATTGCAGCTTCTTCAGTTTTTATAAATAATGATATTGATACAAGAGGAAGTTGCATCAAGAAGGGGCCAACCTCTGAAGTCCGTGGTGGACCCTTGTAACGTGGAGATAAGGGGAGATTTAGGGATTGGGTAGCAGTGAGGGTATTCGTAGATGCTGGTCTTGAAAGATTGAAGGTTATAAAGTAGCTGAACTGAATTGATAAGTCATAAACAAACACTTATTTTGTTCCTCATCCTCTGAAAAATAAAAATTACATTTATAAATTATGGAACTGAATCCCAATGATGACACAGTAAAACCTTCTTGGCCGTTAATCCGGGCTTGAAGATTTTGGCGAGCGCTTGGACCACGATCTTTTTCATCTGTTGTTCTCGTTGTGACCCATTTTTCATCGCCAGTCACCATCCGCTTCAAAAATGGGTCGATTTCGTTACGCTTCAGCAAAGAATCGCAGGCATCAATTCGGTCCAAAAGGTTCTTTTGCGTCAATTCTTATGGCAGGCATACATCGGAGCTTCTTCTGAAACCAGCCTTATGCAAATGTTTCCAAACGGTTTTCTGGCTAATCTTCAGTTCGTGGGCAATGGAATAAGTGCTCGCATGCCGGTCCGACTCGACGATTTCCATGATTTTATCGACATTTTCGACGATTCGCCTTCCAGAGAGTGGTGCATCTTTGACATCGAAATTACCGGAACGGAAGCGACGAAACCAAAACTGCGCTTGATTGGCTTTTACAGTATCAGAACCATAAGCACTATTCGACATTTTCAGCCGCCTGACTTGCGTTTTCACCTTTATCGAAGAAAAACTGTAAAATATAGCGTATTTTCTCTTTGCTGGTGTCCATCTTTGACGTGAGCTCAAACAAAACTGAGTCAACCATTCACAAAACTGTCAAATAAGTTTTTTTAGTACCTAATGTCAGCTTTCTAACACCATCGAGTGTAAACCGATCGGACTTTTAGATCGCGAGATACAATTTATTAAATAAATAAAGTTACTATAATTGTTTTTATTTTTAACCGACTTCAAAAAAGGAGGAGGTTCTCTATTCGACTGAATTTTTTTTTTTTTTTTTTTTTTTTTTTTTGTGCCTATGTTACCTCATATCTCCGCCAATTGTCAACCGATTTTGAAAATTTTTTTTGCATTGGGTCCAGTCTAGCTTCCGATTGGTCCCATTTTTTTTTCGATTTTTTTCCATAGGTATTAGACCTTTTTTATTAGGTTTGTTTAGACCTAACCTCTTTGTTTATGAACCGATTTCGATGGTTCTTTTTTTATCCGAAAGGGGGTGTCTTAGGGATGGTGTCATATTAATTTGGTCAAGTTCTGATGATATGATCACTATTAATGACATCACTAAAAAGAGAAAAATAAAAATAATTTTTAAGAAAAAAATAAAAACCGACTTCAAAAAATTAAATGCAACAAATAAAATACACTAAAAGGTATAAAATAATTATTATCTTATTTAGTTACAACTAAACGACGAAATATTAACATGAAATTACTTTTTGAAGTTGGTGCCAAATATATACCTTTTATGAATCGCACTCGACGGATCTTACTTAGTACGTTTGGCGGGTACGCTCGCTTATAGGTATAGTTTGTTTGGCACCGACTTCAAAAAGTAATTTCATGTTAATATTTCGTCGTTTAGTTGTAACTAAATAAGATAATAATTATTTTATACCTTTTAGTGTATTTTATTTGTTGCATTTAATTTTTTGAAGTCGGTTTTTATTTTTTTCTTAAAAATTATTTTTTTTATATTAACACACATCAGTTCTTTACAATATTATAATATTTATAGTAATAATTTCTTTATTAGCTATTTTAGCTATCTATCATAGAATTAAACAAATATATGTAATTTGTTTTTAAATAATACATTCAATTTTGAGATACAAAAGATAAAGATAATTAATACATTCTAAAATTATAACAATTTATAATAAACATGTAAATGTATAACCACCATACATGACAATAAACAAATGAACACAAGTACATAAATATAATATTAATAGATTAAAAATTCAGTTTATTGGACAAAGTTTTTTTATTGAAGTTCTTCTTCAATTTTTGTACAACGTTTCGTCTCTCTCGAGACTTTTTCAAGTACTGCAAACAAGAACAAAAATCAATTAGGTGAGAGTCTTTACAAAAATTGAAGAAGAACTTCAATAAAAAAACTTTGTCCAATAAACTGAATTTTTAATCTACTAATTATAATGGACATTAATCAACACTCAATTATTAAAAGCAGAGAGGTTGGCGCATCAGGCGTCACCGTAAGGGGAAATAAAATACAATTTTACATTCAATAAATTAAAATTGTTACCTAACGCTTTTACATATTGGCCTATGTTATTCCTATATTGATCTATAAGATTTATGATTTATCTGCTAAGGTATGTAGTTTTTATAAAAATTGCCGACTAACAACAATCAAAATAAATATTAAATTGAATAATTCTTTGTTGATTTTTTTAACCTAGCGCTTAAACCAGACTGTGTTTAACAAAATTATTCTGAAACATTTGGAAAAGTTATAGGTTTTGAGTTAAAGTGGCTAAGACAAGGTAGGCTATATGTATATATATATTTTTAACCGACTTCAAAAAAGGAGGAGGTTCTCTATTCGACTGAATTTTTTTTTTTTTTTTTTTTTTTGTGCCTATGTTACCTCATATCTCCGCCAATTGTCAACCGATTTTGAAAATTTTTTTTGCATTGGGTCCAGTCTAGCTTCCGATTGGTCCCATTTTTTTTTCGATTTTTTTCCATAGGTATTAGACCTTTTTTATTAGGTTTGTTTAGACCTAACCTCTTTGTTTATGAACCGATTTCGATGGTTCTTTTTTTATCCGAAAGGGGGTGTCTTAGGGATGGTGTCATATTAATTTGGTCAAGTTCTGATGATATGATCACTATTAATGACATCACTAAAAAGAGAAAAATAAAAATAATTTTTAAGAAAAAAATAAAAACCGACTTCAAAAAATTAAATGCAACAAATAAAATACACTAAAAGGTATAAAATAATTATTATCTTATTTAGTTACAACTAAACGACGAAATATTAACATGAAATTACTTTTTGAAGTTGGTGCCAAATATATACCTTTTATGAATCGCACTCGACGGATCTTACTTAGTACGTTTGGCGGGTACGCTCGCTTATAGGTATAGTTTGTTTGGCACCGACTTCAAAAAGTAATTTCATGTTAATATTTCGTCGTTTAGTTGTAACTAAATAAGATAATAATTATTTTATACCTTTTAGTGTATTTTATTTGTTGCATTTAATTTTTTGAAGTCGGTTTTTATTTTTTTCTTAAAAATTATTTTTTATATTAACACACATCAGTTCTTTACAATATTATAATATTTATAGTAATAATTCTTTATTAGCTATTTTAGCTAATCACATCATATAATTAAACAAATATATGTAATTTGTTTTTAAATAATACATTCAATTTTGAGATACAAAATATAAAGATAATCAATATATTCTAAAATATAACAATTTATAATAAACATATAAATGTATAACACACCATACATGACAATAAACAAATGAACACTTGTACATATAAACAATAATAATAATAATAACAAAAGTACAAATTAATCCTACATAAAAAACAAAAATCACAATCTTGATATTATGAGAAAACGAATATAACAATAACAGTAATAACAACATATATATAAAACATATCACACGTAATTATTGCTCTGATATATTAGCAATAGCCTCACTTCTCTTTTAAATGCCGATAAAGTTTTACATTTTTTGATGTATTCGGGTAAGTTATTATATAATCTTAAACCCTTATAGAATGCGCTGTTCATCGTGCTTCACTTGTTTACTGTACTCAAATAGAATTCTCCCTGTTGTCTTGTTCCATGGGAATGTATTGGTTTCATTTCATTTAATTTATCTATTAGATATTGAGGTGCAAGTTGGTTTATGATTTTCTAAACAAATATCAAAACTTGCATTTGTATACCATTATTTATATTAAGCCACTCCAATGTGTCAAGCATTTCTTTTATCCTGGTCTACCTATTGCACTTTAATATAATTCTCATGGCTTTATTCTGGAGTTTTTGCATCGGTTCAATATCCGTTTTACAAAACATATATTAGAAATGTGGCAGTATTATTGATTTATAAACAAGTGAAGCTGTATATGCCGAAATATTAATCAAAGTATGTATAAAAAATTCATGATTAAATACACAGGTATTGCTTAAAATATTTTTTCAATAATGAAAAACCTTTTAAATTCGTTTAAAAGAAAAAAAAGGTATAGACATAAATATTTGTTCATTCTTGGTCTATGAGATATAAAATATATATATTTCATAGTTCAACGAGAGCCAAACGGGAAGGCGATGAACGTTCTCGTCAGGAAAAGGAAGGAAAAGGAATAATATACAAATAATAAGTCTGGGAATGTGCTATAAACAAAACATTTTCAGTTATTTTTTTAACAAGAAATTTAAAATGCTAACTAACCATCACTATTAAATTTAATGTATTAGGCTAGGCATGTTTCCTAAAATTATTAAGTACTCATCGTGCGTACTGGATGTTTTTATTTATAATGACAGATGCAATTAAAAATTTGCTTTTTTTCCTTATTTTTGTCATTTTAATCTAGTGATTAATAGATCTAAATATTCCGAGGGCTTGTGCCACCTCTTCTTCAGTCGATTCTGTGAATTGGTAATGGCGCAAGCCCTTAAAATATTTTGATCTATTAATCACTTACTTTTACTTAGTCCTGGGCCCTACAACCCTTCGTGGGTCTTGGCCTCACGGATGATCCTCCTCCATATAGTCCTATCCTGGGCTGCCGTTTCCATATTTTATTTTAGATTCCAGGTCTCTTTTGATGTTATCCTGCCATCTCATTCGAGGTCTTCCTCTTGGTCTTTTTCCATCTGGTGATTTCTCCCAAACAGATTTTATGATTCGAGAGTAGTTACATTGTATAATCACTTGATTAAAATAAAAATAAGTGAAAGAAGCAAATTTCTAATTACATCCTTCATTATAATTAAAATTATGACATCACTGTTTCAAAAAACCCGAATTCTAACTCTAAATTACGATTGATTTTTATTTTAATGTCATAACACGTAGTTTAATGTTTACAATTTCTACGTTGAGTGTTTTAAAAATAAATATCCATGATATAGTATTGGACATTTGTGCTATGATTCTAAGCACACTCCCTGACCAAAGAACTAAAAAAGAAGAAGGGATATAATAAGCGGTTGTCGAATTCTGTTCCTCAGGACTCGAATACTTCATCCACTTCAAGGATATAAAAGAGTAAAGGGACATAGGTCTGAATGCTGGATGTTAGGAATTTACTAGTGATTTAAATAAATCGAAAAACGAAGGTGAAAAAATCAAATATATTATCAAATCATATAACCATGAATGCCATAAATTCTATGAAATAATATATTTAAATATTAATATAAGAAAAAATATAAAACAAAAAATAAACAAAAGGGTCGAAACTACATTTTATAATTTTATTCAATTGCGAAATATAATTGAAAATAAACTATTTATAATATATCAACGTTATGTATATATTTAAAGAATTAATAATTATATATTATTATATATATATGAAAAGTATATACTTAAATAAAAAAAAAAAAATAAACAAAAAGGATAGAAAAAGTGTTAATATATCACAGTTTAATATAGGAATTAATTTGAAATCTGTCACAGCCAAAGAGGAACTAGTCGTTAAATATGTAATATTATAAAGATTTTTCTTCAAAAAAAATATGAAAATTAGTTATCCCGGTGAATGTTTTTGGTGACACCTTATACACCGTTCATTCGTATTTTTAATAGGAGAATATTTGTTATTTTTTAAGCAATTTTGTGCGATATCATTATAAATTTCTTTTCTAAACAAACCTGGATCAAAATCTTGTGTCAGCGGCCTATTATTAATTTTTTGAAGAGCAAAAAAACAAACAAAAACACCACAACTATCTAGATCAACCTGCTTAGAACAATCAGGAAAACTTATTTTCCAATTTACCTTCGACTCTAATTTAAAATTTAATCGTTCTTGTAAATTACGAAATTGGTCCAATTCTTTTTGGCTATTATTCATTGGGTTATAATGTTCTATGATTTGTTCCTTGATATCGATGTAAATCAAAGTCCAATGATTACCTGTAGGATTAAAAGGAAATAATAGCTTCGGTGTTTGTTCAAAATTAAAACTGGTTAGGGGGTCACTTGGAAAAAAAAAATTACCACAATCTTTTCTTAGGTAATCATTAATAAAGCATGGAAAATATGCTATCAGGGGAAATTTGGAAATAATTATTGAAAAGTAAGCTTCAATTACTGAATCTATTAACCAGCCTCTATTGAAACGCGGAGTTACATTTTTTAATTGCGAAATTTCTACTTCGGGTATGAATGGGTCCAATGTTTTTAAATCAGATAAACTAAGAGAAATGTTATTGATAAGCAAAATTTTATAATGCAGGTCCGAAACGTAGGAGATATTTGGGGTGAAAGTTTGATCATATTTATTTTGATATCCAATACTTGAATTACTTAAATCTGAGTTATCCGAATCTGAATCAGGATGGGGAAATGCTAGAAAGTTTTCCAAAATTTCATCGCTGACCTCTTGCGAAGGATATTCAAACAATTGTCTTTTTCTCTTCCTATATTTTGGTTTTGAAATCAAATGAAATGGTTCAAATTGTTTATCAAATTTTTTATTGGGTGGGGTACTATCTTGTAGCATCTTTTTTATTTTGGAATCGTTGTGGCCTTTGGAAATTCCATCAGAAGCAGAAACAAAAAATCTTAAATATTCCCGTAATTTAGTCAAAAGCAAAAATTCAACGTTCTTTAATTTGATTGTACTTTTTGCTAATTCAAGGTATTTCTCACAGTCACGTCTTACATCCTCAATTGTCTCTTGAGGTATATAAGTAGGATAATCCTCTGGCTGAGAAATAAATTCGAAAGAGTGATCTATATTTCCATCTATATCATCCGTATAAAATTTTGAATGGTCATAATTTCTACAAAGATAAGATTGTAATTTATGTATGTGCTTACATAAAGATATCTTATCATTACATGTACATAAGTATAAATGGCTACATAAATCATAACACTCTGGTTTAGAACATTTTTCATTACAATGAGGAAATTTACAAAAGTCACTAATTTTAGTGATTTCATAATAAACACCTTGAGTGCTGAGTGAGTTGATTTTAAAATTATTATTTTCTTTTAATATGGAAATATAATCGTCAGGAATTTTTAGACCGTTTAAATGTCTAATTACATATTCGAACGGTTGTGTTGTAATTTGTTTTTTAGTTAAAATTTTGTGTTTATAATCTAAAAAATAGGTTTTTTCGCATTCTAATAGAACCTCCAAAAGATCATCTATTCTTCTATGTCCCCGGCGATTTAAATATCGACTTTTTAATATGTTGTGAAACGATTCACAAAACATATTTGTTTCAGTATTAGCATGAGGAAAATTCCTATAAGCCATCGCCCAGATTTCTTTTCTACCCACATAATGCAGGCAAAAATATGAATAGAAATCTGGGCAAGAAGTTTTAGTAAATTCCAAAAATCCCTTTAGTAAGGCATCAAATTTACTTGGACATTTTTCATTTAGAAGAGTTATTAATATTTGATAAACATCTTGTCGAAATTCTGAAGTTACTTTATTAGTTTGAATTTGTCTTTTCCAAGAACGAACAATATGCCACTTGCACAGAAGGTGCCTAACAGTTCCGAAAACATTTTGAACTGCTATGATACTAGTTTTATCATCATCAGTCATTAATGCATTGATGTTTAAATTCGGAATCTTTGCTTTTATAGAGTCTAACAAAATTGTCATTGTGTCTATATTTAAATGGCTTGAAATGAAATGCGCGACTGGATATAAATTTCCATATTCAGTAGGAACAATCAAATTATGTAAATAATAACCATAACGGGTGGTATCATGGGTTGCATCCATACACAGAATACGATTGCACCCGTGAAGCATCATTTCCGCTTGTTGCTTAGTTTGGATACCAAGAATAAATAAATCTTCTGGAAATTCTTTATCTTTAAAATGTGTTGGTCCTATATCGATATGTTTACTGCCAAAAGGCTTATATATTAATATAGGAGTATAATTTTCTTTATCCAAATTTTGTATTTTAATTGAAAGTGATTTCGCGTCATCAGGGTGGGCTTGATTTTGAACATCCATTTTTGTTTTAAAATAATTTATATGACGCAGTGTAATAAAATATTCTCTGGAAGGAAAAGTATCTCGATTTACCCGGTCAGCGTAATCCCCCCTAAGATTTTTTCGTATACGATCTGATTCAACACCTATGGCCAAATTTGATTTTATAAAATCTATTGTACTGTGTTGGAGCTGTTGATTTTTTGTATTTTCAAAATCAAGAGAATGGTTGTGTTGAGGAAAGTATTTAATCTTAATAATATTGTCGACTTTTTTGACTTTTAACCTGCATGGGCAACCAGTATCTATCAAATGGCCTTTATAATTTAGCCTTTTACTACTATTCATGTTTCTAATTTTCGCCAAATTTCGATTGTCTTTATTACATACAAAGTAAATAACATCGCGAGTTGAGCCACGTAGTTTTCTTAAATATATGAAATTTTTCAAGGATTCGTTAGTAAACCAATTTTCATATTCATAATCGGAAGAAAATTCTTTTTCTATCCAAGGACATGTCATTTTATGGTCATTTTGTAAATGTTCAATCATTTTTGTTTTATGATAAAACAATTGATTACAAAGATTACACTTTGATTTTTTATCTATATTAGAGGAAATTTTAGAATGAGCCAACAGTTCTGAATTATTGCCAAATTGTTTCTGACCAATATTACATAATGTGTATGTCTTTTCTTTCGTGTGGCTTAATATTTCATTATTTTTTTGATTAATTGATTCTTTACAATTTTTTCTATGTACAGAAAAAGATTGCTTAGTTGAATAAGAATGACTACAATTTTCACAGATCCTTGGATAGGTTATTTTTATTTTGCCACCACCATTTAAAAAGGATAATTTAAAAAATTTTAAATAAATATAATTAAAAAATAAAAAAAATATTAATAGAGGTAAAGGAAAAAAGTAAATTGAATAAAAAATACTACACCCATACCTGTACTCCATTTTCCTAAAAATTAATGAGTTAACCTAAAACAAAAAAAATTGAGAAATTAAAAATATTATATTAAAGAATGTTCTAGTGTGCCAAATAACATTAGTAGACATATAACCAATTGGTGGTCCTAAAAAATGTTTCCCCCTTAGATAAATGTGAGAGGCGTAACGGTTGATTGTTAGAAAAATATTGTCTTTATTTTAATTCGATTCGGTTTGTGATCAGTTCTAATATAACCGCACTGATAAAACTTTTATTTATTGAAAGAGACAATAAAAGAGTGTGTCTTCTGCTGGAATTATAAATTTTATTTATTTATAACGAAAAATAAATAAATAAAATTTATAACGAAATAAATAAATAAAATTTATAATTCCAGCAGAAGACACACTCTTTTATTGTCTCCTTCAATATATAAAAATTCTGCTACTCTCGGCAGAAAAACTTTCAACTTTTATTTATAATTGAAAAGGTTCTATTCAATTATTAAACTAACTGTGCTACTGGACATCTTTTAATAATGACAATAGCGTGCAGTTATAATACTTTTAGCAAAATATTTCCACTAGAATATGTATTTTCAAATAATATAAAAAGAAATATAAATGAATACAAATCTTTAATAAAATAAGCTGACGTGTTCTGATGTGACCATCCACTTGACTTGACCATACAACCCGGCCCCAAAAATTATTTATAATCGTGTAGGTGGCGGTTATTTTTTGCATTTTTTTACTTCTGGGGTCCCACTGATTATGTATCCAAAATTTGGTTGAGTTTGCTCAAATGGCCTAGATTTTTACCCCCCCCCCCCTAAATTTTGGGTCGATATGCACCAAAATCTAATCAGCCAGCTCTTAATCTCAATGAACCAAAACTACGTGTGAAATTTGGTTTCGATATTCCCACTAGTTTTTGAGCTAGCTCGTCCACAAAATTTGGTAACGCACAGACTAACTAACTAATTAACAGACATTTTGACAAAACAATTATCCCGAAAAATAAAATTTTTTCGATGTTCTCACTTATTAGGGCTTTTTTGTAGAGCGAAATGCCATGGTTTCGCTCAATTTTTTTTAATCGAAATAGTTTCAGCCGTTTTTGAGATATTTCGAAAAAAAGAATGAAAAAAACCCACTTTTTTCATGCACGATTACAATACTTGACCATACCCTGTATGGTAAAGTAAAAATATTTGAAACGTTTATTAGAATACCAGGAGAATTTCTCTTTTCATTATTTTTTTGGATAAACGTCATTTTAATAAACCTTACTTAATTGAAGGAGAAAATAAAAGTGTCTTCTGCTGGAATTATAAATTTTTAACTTACCTAATTGTTTTTTAAATAAGATTTGTATTTATTTATATAATGAATATGAATAAAACCAATAGAAAATGTATAATCAAAAGAAATATTAATTGTAAAATTATTTTAAAAAATAAAAAACGAGAACTTATGCTATATGGTAATGTTATTTCTAAAAAATAATATTTTAATTTTACATACCTTTTATATGTTAAAAATATTTCCCAAATTAAAGGATATAATTTCAAAAATTAATTTTTAGATGTAGTCAAGAACAGTGTACTACGTAAATAGGTAATACTAGATATTTATTAATCAATCTAAAAAACGAAAAGAAGAAATTAAAAATATTTATTAATAACAGATGTAACAGGTAATAAAAATCAATTTATCTTACAAATTTATATTCGTTATTCGAGGATGCTTTGTCTCATCTAAAATAATTAAATAAATAAATAAAAATACATACTTATTTGTAATCGAAAAGAAAATTAATTAAACTTACTAATTTAAATAAAAGAAACGTTATTTTATAGGTTTTATAAAGATTAGAAAAACAACGACAAACTTTTGATATTGGTTATAGCATAAATAAAGAGCAGGCAGCAGACACATTCGAAGCAACATTTGAAGAACGGATTCCCAGAATGAAATCGAGGCCATAAAAGCGTAGTGTTGCTATCTTCTCAAAGCCTACGTCACTATCTATTTACCAAAATAGTGTTGCTCATGTTGTTGACTACTTTTCGAATGTCATGAAAGTGACACTTTTCTAGTTTATGCGATTTTCAAAGTCGTGAAAGTAGTGCACACGCCCTCTGCCCTGACATCTGGCGGGATTATTATTGCTTTTTTTCATCATCTGAAAACATAAAAATATATTATTTTGTTTTATACTCATATTAAAATATATAGTTTTATTAAATTAAAAGACTATTATTCCATTCTATATTATAATCTTTTAGTGATTATTTTGAACTTGATCAGAATATATTCATTATGTCTGAACAGAAATATCCAACTTATACAGGTTAGTTTACATATGTCATGGAATATAAATAAAAGGTTTTGTTTATTTATTAAATAAATTAATAATTGTTATCTATATTGAACATTGTTGATGTTCTTAAATTGTTTTAAATTAAACCAGTAAGTAGAGAAAGTTTATTACCACCTCAAATTTTCAGAATCTTATGCAGATTATTATTATCTTGAACCCGTTATATTTAATATAATATATATTATTATGATTCTATTATATATTAATTATTTTATTTTGATTATTTATGTCCATCGATTAAATTATTAAAGTTGTTATCAGGAAATAAGGAATATATTTTTTATGCAAATAATTTATATTCTATTGAGAACGTTTCGTCACCTTTGTTGACTTCTTCAGGACTCAAATAATTATCTTCCTTGCATATTTGTCATTTTTATAATTCTTTCTTAGTTGCCTTCCTATGTTTACTAAGAAAGAATTATAAAAATGACAAATATCCAAGGAAGATAATTATTTGAGCCCTGAAGAAGTCAACAAAGTTGATGAAACGTTGGCAATAAAATATAAATTATTTGCATAAAAAATATAGTCCTTATTTCCTGATAACAACTTTAATAATTAATTATTTTGAAAAAATTCATTTCCAATCAAGTCCGGATCGGTTCATAAAGTTATATTTTCCCTTGTGCTCGAGTTTAGCTCGCTAGTATCCATGAACATTAATATCTATCTATATAAAGCAATATTATCTTTTTCAGGGCCACATTTCTTGTGCAGCGATTGTCAGACAATGTATATTAGTGAAGAATTCCTGAACAAACATCAAAAGAAATGTATCCATAGGAAATTACATTTAATTTTAAAATTGAAATTTCAATTGAGAATAAATACATCAGCTGATGGTAAGTTCATTTATGGTGATTAATAAACTTTGAAGCATTCTCCTAGAACTTGACTTCAAATTAGAATTTACATGAAAATAAGCCTCTGTTCATTTGTCCTCCATCTCGGCGATCATTAGGACATTCAAGGAATTACACTTTTAGGGCCAGTTTCATAAAAATAGGAAGACCCTGGAGTTAGCTCTCGAAATGTGTTTCACAAAAAAAAAAGAGAGGGTGATCTCAAACTTAACCCCCCAATATTTTACTCTCCGAAATTGATGGGTTAATCTTTATCCTGGGGATAACCCTGTGTTTATTTGCATTAGAAAAACATTTTATAGAGTTTCAAATCAAAATAATTCAAAACAAATCGTAATATTATTTATTTTTATAATATTACTAGCTGAAGGGTCCGCCTTCGGCGACCCTCTTGCTAGCCAGGAGGCACGCCCCCTGGACCCCCAACCCACGAACCCTACCCTCACACCACCCCACCCACCACACCCCCGAAACCCACCCAGCAACCCCATCCCCGGCACCATGCACCCTTGCCCAACCCCCGCCCCCAAACCACCACCCCAACACTCCATCCCGCACCCCACCCACCTTGGACCCCCACCCCCGTACAACCCCACTACGCCTCTGGACCCTCACCTGAACCCCCCACTCCACCAACCCTCCACCACCACCTCCGCCCACCCCCCCCCCATTTTCTTATAAAAATCAAAACCCCCCCCGGTTAATAGTTTAGGAGTTATTTGATAATTTTCATTCGTGCCCCCCCCCCCTCCCCCCAAACCCCCTTTTGGGGTTAAAATATCAAAACGTTATATAGCTATAAACGTAAGTTAGAAGACATCTGATGCAAATATGAAATTTCATAATATTCCCTTCAGTCGTTTTTACGTGAATCGTGAGCAACTTTTCGCGGAAACCACTGAAACAGACAGACAGACAGACAGGAATTTTGTTGAGGGTGTTTTTGTTCATAACTTTTGAAAGTGTGCAACCAAAATTTGGCGTGATTTGTAACAATGTATAGACAATACCTTAATTTTATATAAATAGATTAAATATAGCCAAATATACCTATATACATGTATATAGAATTTTAATTTATGTTAACACGGAACGAGAATAAAACAAAAAAATTTATTATATATATTTTTTAAAAGTAAATATCTAATAAATTAAATTAAAAAAATTTCAAACTAAAATCGAAGAAAGCAGATATTTCTAATAAAATAGTATATATTATTAATTGCTAAAGGTCCCATAATTAAGAAGGGGGGGGGGGGGTCTTTCGTATATAATAATAAATTATTTGATTAAATTTTTAGAAACTTTTTAAAATTCAATATCAGTGTTTTTTAAAAATTTTAAATTGGTTTGTATATTTTAGATTATTTTAAATAAAAATTTTTTGCTTAATTTTTTCCCCCCCTAGATTCGAAATCCATTGGAGATAGAGAGCTGAAATTGTATACATCTAATTATGTAATCCATCTTGAGGAGAGTACCAAATTTCAATAATATAGCTTAAATAGATTCTGAGATATGGACCTGAGAAAGTAGCTAATTTTGGCACTCAGCTCACTCACTCACTGACAGGTCAGCAAAACCAACTTGGCTACACATTAGATTTCACTACTTTTTCGAACTTGGCCTGTTTTTTCACAGAATGTTTTGGTTGGGATATAAATTACTAGGTAGGTTTCAAAACCTGAATATATAAAGCCACGTTGTGGCTACGTGGCTAAAAGCTGCCAACGTACCGTATAACTAAAAATCAAATAGAATTTTTAAAAAAATAAATACGATGAGATGAGGATAATATCCAAGATAAATTGTAAAAAAAATACCAAAAACAAAAATAAATAGTAATAAGCAAGTCAAAACAAGCGAAAACAAAATGTATAATAACATTTAATACAATCGGTAATACACATACACCATTATAAACCAAATGCGCCAAATTAATGAGACTTCTGTTGTGGAATACACTCCACTAATTTGTCTATTCGTATTTCAAATGAGTTACTTGAAGCTATTCGCATGCAAGACTCTATTCGGAGGATGATTACGTTGCTTCGTTTTAATATTGGCCATTGTGGAATAGCCCTTTTCGAACAGATATGTGGAAGTAAAAGGCAATAAATGTTGTATGGTGATGGTGAACAGGTGTACCATATATTCCTTCCGAATATGTATCCAAAATTGTACCAAACTTTTTTCTCTTGAAAAGTGAATTAAAACTTAAATCCTTGATCAATTCAATTAGATTGTGATCGTGGGTTGGTGATAAATTGGTAATATCCCAGTTATTATAGGGTTCTCGAATCCACAATTTTCTATCAATTTCACTATTTGTCAAATTTGTCAATTAACTTTTAGAGATGACATTGAATTAAATAATTTGCATGTTCTTGATCAAATTCACAATTATCTGTAACCATTTGAGAATAATTTGGAAGAAAACATTCGATTCTATTTTTCGAATCCATGTAGGTACGAAGTTTCATTTTCATCGCCTCTATTTTATCTCGCATCGAAAAAATGTTGTGTTGATTTCCTTGCATAGATAAATTTAGTTGGCTTAGAATGGTGAAGATGTCTGCCAAGTAAGAAAGTTTTGAAATCCTATTTTTGTCGTTAAAATAAATGGCCAAATTTGATTTTTTAACATTTAGAAATATTTCCACTTCCGTTTTCAAATACTTTAAAAATCCTAATATTTTCCAGGCCCCCCTACATACTTTCGCTAGCCTAGATCACTATATAAAAAAGATATATAAATGATTTTTCAATTGACAATAACAGAAAATTACAAAAAAAAATTTTTAGCTCTATTTTGAATTTCTTCTCCAATATCATCTCATCAATAAAATTATTTTTTTACAGACACAACTAATCAAACTAAAAACGAAACTAATGAAGATTATTTCTGTGAAGATTGTTTATCTGGATTTCTAACATTGTCTGATTTTGAAAGCCATAAACAGAAAGGCCATTCGGAAGAAGTACTATTTACAAGTAACCTCAGTGATCGGAATCACAGTGATGAAACCAAAGTAGAACCTCTTATTGACATGTCTCCACAGAGCGAGAAAGCTTTTGAGGCGACTGTTCATAATCGAAATCATACCACCAAACGGTCTCTACCCTGTCCTAACGATCCAGAAAAATTGAAATCAAAACAATCTAATCAAAGTTTGGGAACTCATTCTAATAGCAAACCAAACAGAAGTGATGATTGTAACAAAAATATCTCATGTCAAAATAATATTAACAGACATCTGTTGAATCACTCTGAAGAAAAACCATTTATCTGTGATCACTGTGGTAAGCGTTTTTCACTACAAGAGTCATCTCAAAAGTCACTTATTGGTTCATACAGGCGAAAAGCCTTTTGTCTGTGATCACTGCGGTAAGCGTTTTTCACAAAAGAGTACATCTCAAAAGTCATTTATTGGTTCATACAGGAGAAAAGCCTTTTGTCTGTGATCACTGCGGTAAGCGTTTTTCACAAAAGAGTAATCTCAAAAGTCATTTATTGGTTCATACAGGAGAAAAGCCTTTTGTCTGTGATCACTGCAGTAAGCGTTTTTCACAAAAGAGTCATCTCAAAAGTCATTTATTGGTTCATACAGGCGAAAAGCCTTTTGTCTGTGATCACTGCGGTAAGCGTTTTTCACAAAAGAGTCATCTCAAAAGTCATTTATTGGTTCATACAGGCGAAAAGCCTTTTGTCTGTGATCACTGCGGTAAGCGTTTTTCACAAAAGAGTCATCTCAAAAGTCATTTATTGGTTCATACAGGCGAAAAGCCTTTTGTCTGTGATCACTGCAATAAGCGTTTTTCACAAAAGAGTCATCTCAAAAGTCATTTATTGGTTCATACAGGCGAAAAGCCTTTTGTCTGTGATCACTGCGGTAAGCGTTTTTCACACAAGGGTACATCTCAAAAGTCATTTATTGGTTCATACAGGAGAAAAGCCTTTTGTCTGTGATCACTGCGGTAAGCGTTTTTCACAAAAGAGTCATCTCAAAAGTCATTTATTGGTTCATACAGGCGAAAAGCCTTTTGTCTGTGATCACTGCAGTAAGCGTTTTTCACAAAAGAGTAATCTCAAAAGTCATTTATTGGTTCATACAGGAGAAAAGCCTTTTGTCTGTGATCACTGCGATAAGCGTTTTTCACAAAAGGGTAATCTCAAAAGTCATTTATTAATTCATACAGGCGAAAAGCCTTTTGTCTGTGATCACTGTGGTAAGCGTTTTTCACAAAAGAGTAATCTCAAAAGTCATTTATTGGTTCATACAGGCGAAAAGCCTTTTGTCTGTGATCACTGCGGTAAGCGTTTTTCACACAAGAGTAATCTCAAAAGTCATTTATTGGTTCATACAGGAGAAAAGCCTTTTGTCTGTGATCACTGCAATAAGCGTTTTTCACAAAAGAGTGATCTCAAAAGTCATTTATTGGTTCATACAGGCGAAAAGCCTTTTGTCTGTGATCACTGCGGTAAGCGTTTTTCACAAAAGAGTAATCTCAAAAGTCATTTATTGGTTCATACAGGCGAAAAGCCTTTTGTCTGTGATCACTGCGATAAGCGTTTTTCACAAAAGAGTAATCTCAAAAGACATTTGAAAATCCACACCTAGATGTTTTAATCTATTACTCTTTGAATCAAAACAGAATTTTTCTCTACATATTAATAGGAATAAATTAATTAATGTAATATCAGAAATGACAAAGACATTTTGAAGGTCGCCCAACTAATTACAAGGCACCAACTCATCGGAAGTGAAACATTTAAATCTGATCTCTGACGCCCTACAGTCATTTAAATTCAACCCATGAGTCTAGTAAGGAAATAATTCTATCCCTGAAACTACATATATATATTTGAACTCTTCCCCCTTGTGAAAATTGTATGATTATTTATCTTTAATATTAAACAAATCTTACTCTCCGGCATGTTTGAAAATTTATTTCACCTCAAATTTTTTCTTTCCATTTTTCAGATACCTTTGGGCATAAATAAATAAAAGATAAATTTTTGATTGAACAAAAATGCAATACGGAACCCTCTGGTCCGTATATCGAGGGTTTATTTTTGAATTAGACTCATATTATTAGCGACCGGATTCCTATGCAATTGCATATTTTGTTTGCCGCCACATACGACCCAGGGGATCAATTATCAATCCGAATCATGAATCTAGTATACTGTGGCTTAAATTTTATACTGCATATTTTTGCATATTTGAAGAAAAATTTTGCATAAAATTGCATATTTGAATGATATTGCATATTTCTCGCCAAA
>JAKCPI010015537.1:0-21895 GCA_023213315.1 Euborellia annulipes
AGAGATGGAATGTTTGAACGTCATTTGAGTGGGGGGCATGGCGCATTTACAACCCAGCCCCATCCCCCTTCAAGGTTTTGGAAGGATATAGTAAATTCTGTGCTTAGCCCCCTACCATGGGCGTAACTAGGGGGTGCCGGGGGCCTTCCCCTCCCCCTCCCAGAACGCTTATTAACTTAATTTTTATTTTTTTTTGGCGCTTGACACACTAATGCGTAACAGGGTCATATATATGTTTATATAAATTAAGTAGCAGTAGGAAGTAAAAAAAAAAATTTGCCCCCCCTCCCTCCAAGCAAAAACTGAAATGACGTCACTTTCTTGCACTCCTGTCAATATCAGACAAAAATTATTTTTTAAAGAATACAATTTTAAATTGATTAGGCACAGTAATCAAAGGCGGAGCTGAGAAATTTTTCTGGGGTTCCTCAGGATTCTTTAGAGTGGATCTTTCTAAATAAAATGTCATGGCTAAAGAAACTAAATGTTTTTTTTTTTTTCAAAGTTTATTAGAAAAATGCAAAGGATATTTATTTTAATTATGACAATTTTAAACGTCTTTACAAATTTTTTAGTTCTGAACTTCCATTCAACGACTGGACGCTAAAGTTCTCAAGAACTGGTACTTTTTAACTAGTTTTTTTATTTTTTTCATTGCAAAAAAATTGAGCACATATGTCGCCGGACTTACAGCAAGCAACTTGCAATCACTTCTATAAATTCGTCTACAACCGAATTCGTACGAGATTAAGCCCTACTAATCTACGAGGGGGTGTCAAAAACATTATTTTTTTATTAGAAAATTCTGCTTACTTTTATTCAAATTCCATTCCTCGGACAAAATAAAACCATTCCAGCGTTCATACCACTGCACTATGGTTTCCGAAATCCGATTTTTTGTCAAAAATGCCATTTTTTTTAAATTCTAAATATTAATTTTTTTTTTTCAACTAGAACTAAAGAGTAAACATATTAACACATAAATAATGAATGTTTTTTTTTTTTTTTAATGGTTTAGTTTGTTTATAATAGTGGTCCAAATGCAGCACTTCTTTTACCAACTAATTTGTCTATTTTAATTTGACTTACCAAAAATATGGTGCGAGCTGGCGTCTTAATTTTTGTTTTATTACATTCACATATTATTAACAAATGTATTCCAACATAGTTTTACCTAACCTCATATACCAAACGTCGCGGGTTCGGACCCCAAGCAGTCCGATGATTTTATTTAAGCCATTTGGATACCAAATGGCTTAAATAAGAATGCCTGGACCCCATATATGTATATTTATCAATAACGGATATCGTCTAAAGTCTTAATGGCCTAAGTTGCCGAAAAGACTGTGTGAATGTGTGTGTGAGTGTGAATGAGAAAAAAGTGTGAATGTTTTAAAAAAAAACAGTTTTACTGCAAATAAGTGTGCGCATCTAAGAAATATTTATATTTTTTTCAGATATGCACCGTTTCATCAAGCAAGATTTGTTTAATATTTGGGTGGCATTAGTTTATTATTCAAATAAAAGTCATTAAAAACAAATTTTTACTGTCAACTGATACCAGTAGCGTAGCCAGGATTTCTGCTTGGGGGGGGGGGGGCCCAAAAAGTTTTTGAAACCCCCCCCCCCTTTTTCAAGAAACTTAAAGTGGAGAAATTTTTTTTAGATAATATAATAATTATAAATAAAAAAGAACTTTTTTTTTTCTTGAAATAAAAAATAATTTTAATACAAAATTCGTAAATATTAGAGATTTTTTTCAATTATTTATAAGTTTTTTTTTTTAGATTTTAGAATTTATGAGAGTTAATAAAATATTTATTAAAAAAAAAAAAAAAAATCATTAGGGAAAACAATAGGTAATTTTTTGTTTTGGAGAAGGCTTTAGGGGGGCCCGGCCCCCCTGGACCCCCCTGAATACGCCACTGACTGATACTATTAATTTTTGCCAGAAAATCATGCCTCAGAAACCATAGTGCACTGTTGATATCACTCCCTGAAAAGCCCCTGTTTGATAGTCTGTTAAGTAGCACCCGAAATTTTCTTGTCTCGATCACTCTGAAAATGACGACCCCGAAGCTCTTTTTTTCACTCCAGGAAATAGGTGGAAGTCGCACGGCGGTAGGTCAGGTGAATAAGGTGGATGTGGCATCACCTCAATGCCTAATTCATCATTGATTGATTGTTTCTTGAGTCCTAGGGTCGGTGCATTATCTTGGTGAAGGATACCATTTGAGCAAGATGTGGTTTTTTGTTGCAATTTTCCTTCCCCTTCAACACTTCAAATTAGTAATTCGCAATAACAGTACGTTGCTTATCCACCATGTGAACTACAAAATTATGTACCCGAAGCGTTGTTATGTTTTTTTTTTTTTTTTTTGTATTATAATTATTAATAGGGGGTATTAATGATCTTGTATTATATATACGACGTCCTATCGTCTTAAAAGTCTCCTATGTCTTATTTGAGTATACGATATACGACATTCACCTCTCGTATTGCTAAATAGTACATACGACGGCCACAGGCGTGCTTATATCGATGTCGTATGTTGTAAATGAATTCCCCCATTAGAAATGTCAAAGTTTTTCTAACCTAAAAAGTGTTTGTGCAGTTTGTGTTTTGTTTTCCAGTGTTTAGTGTGTTGTTTTGTTTGTTTCTCTTATTTATTTATTTAAAAATAAAAATGAATGAGATATGTGATACAATTTTAATAAGAAAAAGACTTCGTAGTAGGTTATGAATGTTGTTCGATTTCACCGAATCTCATCAAATACGACATAGGACAAATTTATTTTTGGTCCGTTCGTTAACTGTTTACGATTTAAGACATTTAGGACAAAACACAAGATCATGAATACCCCTAATATATCAATGATGAAAGTGTAAACTATATTATAGAAACATTTGCATGTAGACCTATAAAGTAAAAATATATTCTGTGCAAGGAATTAATAAAAATTCTCATTACATCAAAGAAGGAATTCATTATTTTTTTATTGCCCCGGTAGCTCTATATATGGAATAGAGCGGAGGACTTTTGGCGGGGTTTCGTTCTAGACGTTATTGATCGATCGCAAAGGGCATTGGCACCTTAAGAATTCGTCCAAGCTTTAAAGGTTCCCGGTCGTTTGGCTACGCCTGTACCAAAGCAGAGTATACAAACCAATTGCTGACGTAGTAGCTACGCCGTTTATTATTATTTTATTATTAAAATTGATTTCATTCAAAATACGCTAATGTTTTAATTGAAAAAATCCGATTAAATTCATTAAGTCTCCTCTAATCCCTCGGAGAGGGGAGGTTGAAATCCCCCTCCCCCCGCCCCCCTCCCCCTAAAATATAATCTCAAAAACCTATTAAAATTAATCCTGCAATTTTAGGCTCTAATTTATTAATCAAACACCCCAATGGCTCGTGTGTTTGTGTTTATTATAAAAGCAGATTTCATATTTTGTTTCCATTTTGTTAAAAGGCAGTGAAGCCAAATCAATAGGCAAGGAGGGGGGGGGGGGGGAGGATTAAAAAAAAAGAAAAAAAAATTCCAGATTATAATAATAAAAAGATTATGTAAAAAAGACTTGTGTGTGAGTGAAATAAAATTCTCATTTACGTATTATAATAAATAAAATACAAAGGCATCCAAATGGCTTAAATTAAATCATCAAACTGCCTGGGGTCCGAACCCGTGACGTTCGGTATAGAAGGTAAGCACGCTACCAACTACACCAAGCCCGAGAAATTATCATTGCTATATTCCAAGCCTAAGCCTGCTTGAGGATTTGTTTACATTCATAGAATACACAAATGCAAAGAGTACATAAACGGTTCTCGATACATTTCCTATGGGAGAAATCATAACTTTAGGAATTTATAACTCAAAAAGTTACAGGAATTTCGGGACCTGAGTATTTTTCCTGAACTCTCCATAACGTCCTCTATAAGATTGCAAAATTTCGTTTCAAAATTCCAACAGGAAGTTGGTCAAACAGAGCGTGACAGACAGACACTCCTCTATTATATACAGTAGAGTCCCGTTAATCCGAACTGATTGGGACCGAGGGTCGTTCGAATTAACCGGAATTGTAAGCTTGAATTAGTTAATTTTGGTAATAAAGTCGTATTTATACGGTGATACTAAACTCTAAATAAATATTTCATAATAATAATAAAATAGAGTTCCTTTAATGTCTAATTTTCATTTATATTCCTCTTAAAAAAAAAACGTACGCAAAAAGAGTTCGGATTAACCGGAAGTTCGGATTAGCGAGGTTCGGATAACCGGGACTCTATTGTATATAGATTAGTATCTCTTACTTACATATGTTAATATCTAGAGCAGTGTTTCCCAACCTGGGGGGCGATCGCCTCAAGGGGGCGATTTGGGTTTTCAGGGGGCGATAAATAAGCGGGGGGCGATTGGGGGGGCGATGAGTATTCAAAGGGAGAAAATTATTAGTTTACTAAAATTTAAAAAAATAAAAATCAAAAGAGAAAAATCTCCTATTTACAGGATGGTCAGGATAGAAGAGGGCAAAATATTATCATAAAATAAAATAATCTGAAGATAATTCCAATCCAGAATTGAAACGTCACTTTTAGCTCAAATCTTAAATTTCAATTAAAAAAAAATCATTTTCTTGAATTTTTTTCTCATGGGAGCCCGGGCCCTTTTAAGCTCAAATCAAGTTTGATCTTTTTCACGACTCAGGATAGCTAAAAATGCAGATTTCAGTGGCTAATTTTCAAAAAAATGTTCCATACCCCCAGATTCCCCCGAAATCCCTCTGTCCAGATCTGGCCTCGATAAATTAAAACTTTGTAACTCTTTGTTTAGGAAATTTTGAAAAAGTTTTATATAACTTTATTTAAATAAATATTGTAAGCTATGTATAACTATTTCAAAAGTTCTGTCAAAAACTGTTGGCATGAAGGCCACAATAGTCTTTTAAATACTAAAAAAAAAACTTTAAGTTTTTTTTTTTTTTTTTTTTTTGGGGGGGGGGGGTATTACTAAGTATTACTAGTAGCCCCGGGGCCTGTCAAGTCTGTCTGCGGCCCTGTATATAGGCCTACGGTAATAAAATTGTTTAAAATAATAGAAGTGCTTTATTATTTACACTTTACTTCAAATTAAAATTAGGCATACATTGAAAATGTAAAGGGGGGCGATAGGTGTTAGTCAACCTCCAGAAAGGGGCGATGGGTCAAAAAAGGTTGGGAACCACTGATCTAGAGAGAAAGAATTGCAGTTCTAGTTGTCTTGAACATGTTTTTTAAATATAAAATTTCAACCTCATAGCTCATGGATTTTATTATTTAATATATTTATGAGAAATAAACATCTCTTTGATTGAAGAGAAAATATTTTGAAATTTTATTTTTTCTCAAAGGATTGAATTCATTATAGATAAATATTCTTATAGTTAAACAAAGTTTGGAATAAAATTTTATAAAATCATAAAAGAGGAAATCAATCAATTTGTCAATGATTTTAAATGATGGGAGAGCATCAATTTGTTTTTTCAAATTCGATCGGCGTCCAGAGAGCAGCCAGGGAGCCTCGCTTCACTCTCGTCTAGGCTTTTATTCTCGCGCACAATCGCTTTTCAAAAAATCTCTCTATCTTTCTTATTTTACTTTCGATTTGAGGAAAAATGCAAAACTGGTCTTTTCAATCAATTATAAAGCTATAGACATTTTTTTATTTAACTACGACCACATAAAATGGGGGTTTATTAATTGCCTTTTACATCTTCAAATGTTAACTGCCTCTTTCATTTTCTAATTATCCTAATTTATTGTTTTTTAATTAAATAAACACATTTAGGCCTTGATGGTGGGCGGGGGAATTGGAGGTGCTAATAAAAAGAAAAAAAACTGTTTGGAAATATGAGGATGCGTTACAAGGGCAGCCAAGGCGAAAAATAAAACAAAAATCTATTTTTTATCGACGTTTCGAGTGCCGATCGCACTCTTCATCAGGACCTACGATCAGTCAAACAATTTCATTGTAATAAATCTACACAAGAGTTAACAAAAACAAAAACAAAAATAGCAAGATACATAGAAACCAGATTGTAGAGTCTGTTCTAGCGAGTTTCTTGTGTAGCTTGTAGACATATTTTACAGTTGTCATTGTTTGGTGACCATAGAACGAAGAACGAAGAAACGTCGACAAAAAATAGATTTTTGTTTTATTTTTCGCCTTGGCTGCCCTTGTAACGCATCCTCATACTCATAATATCCAGCCATCAAGAAACAACTGTTTGGAAATTTTATATACAGATAAAAGGGAAAATTTCAGAGAATATAGAACGATGATCCTTTTTACTATCATTTGATTGGTTGAACGGATGGTTAGATTAAAGAAAAAATATATTCTTAATTATTCAATTTTAGTTGCATGTGAATATTCTCTAGGAAATTCTAAACTCATTACAAAAGATCCGATGCGAATTGGATGCCCGGTTTCCGAGTTATAGACAATTGAAATATCAAGATTTTTTTTCAATTCCATTTCTAATTATTTCTTGCTCTTGATTTGACCAAAGGAGGGAGGGTCGTGGGCGGCGGGTTCCCCACCCCTCTGCTCTGTTTGTTGCTGAGGAGAAAAAGGCGCCAGGCGCCCTCCCCCTTCCTCTCTTTTCTAAGAAAGATTCTTTATCTTTTTTAAAAATAATTATTTAACACCTTTTAGTTAATTTTTTTTTTTGGACATTTGGAAGAATTATAAAATTTGAACGAGAAAAAAATAAAAAAATAAATTAAGCAGTCAGAGAATATTGCCAAATAAATGATAGTTATATAATATATTTAGTTAGATGTAAAATCTTTCAATTCTTCATCATCACATCGTTATTTTATTTATTTGAACACAAGCGATATTTCGATCTTGTATTACTGTAGGGTAGTTAAATATCAAAGTGTGAAATTTAATTTAGATGAAATGATTTGAGTACTTCATCTAAAAAAATAATTGATTTATGAATTAAAAAAATCGTTGGAGCAAATTTTTAGAAAATCGAAAAAAACTCAAAAACTACATCAGTAAAGTACTAGTACTTTTTGGCTGATTTTGATTAAAAGCTTATTTCCACGCCTCAGGGGTGTGTCTAACTTGAATATAAAAATTCACCCTCCTAGCTCAATTCGTTCATGTTTAAAATTGAACACACATAGGCAAGAGAATGTAAAAAAAGGGGGGGCCGTGAGATATTTATTTTGTTCCCGGGGCCGCGACTCAAAAAGTTTAACAAGCACTGAACTAGGGCTGGACGGTAATGGATTTTCATTACCGACCTCGATAATGAAAAAAAAACCGGTTTTTCTCGAAAGTCGGTAAAAACCGGTTTTTACCGTAAGTCGGTTTTTACCGAGTTTCGAGAAAAACCGGTTTTTACCGACTTTCGAGAAAAACCGGTTTTTACCGACTTTCGAGAAAAACCGGTTTTTACCGACTTTCGAGAAAAACCGGTTTTTACCGATCTTACGGTAAAAACCGAGTCGTTTTTTTACCGTAGGGCTGTTTTTATCGAATTTTTCTCGTTTTCCATATTTTTACTTGAATTTTCATCACTTTAATAAAATTATACACTTCACATATATACAGTAGCATTTCCAAGTGTAATTTTTATATTTCCTTTAAGGTCTTTTTCGCATCTAAAGCCATTTAGACCCCATCAGTAATAATTAATTAATTTAAAATGCTTGGTAGCCAATTCAATTGAAATACATTTTGCTCGCTTGTAATGGGAAGCGACCTCGGGACCTCAGGTACACCCACAAGATATGAACCCCAGGGAGAATATTTTTGAATATATTCCAAAAATCCTTTCAAAATAAGGGATTTATGAAATAAGTATAATTATTAAAACTTTTTTAAATACGTACGTATTTAATAAAAAAATTTTAGACAAACATATTTGAAGAGACGCAAGAGTGAAAGGGAGAGGCTAAGGGAGGGGTCCCTCTCTTCTCTTTCTCTCTCTCTCTCTCTATCTCTCTACGACACTAAGAGGCGGGCAATAAAATTTATTATAAGCCTACATTTTATAAACTTGGTTTTTTTTTCTGCTAAAAAAAATAAAAAGATAGATTTTTACCTATTGATATAAAAATTTAATTTTAATTAAATATAGTCTATTTAGATAAAATAAAAAATAGCCTATCATGATCTATATATCATTAAAATCAGAAAAAAATTTCCAATTTAATTAATCTAAGTAGACCTGAAAAAATTACAGATATTAAATTTATTATTATAATTAATTTTATTATTTTTTTATTATATTCGTTTCTCTCTTTTTTCTTTAATCGATTAAGAAAAATAATTTTTGCCCCGTCCAATTTTTGCAAAGCCCAACCCTTCTCCCCTTATATATGAGTTTTGAAAAAATTGGACCCCTCGGGTGCAAATTTGATGAAAATTGGAATTTAACCTCAGAGTAAGACTATGATGAACTAAAAATGATCCCCGACCCCCCCTACTGAATTTTTTAGTTTTGAATAAATTCGCCCCCAATAGACAAAATTCGATGAAATTTTAAATGGAGGGGCTGCATCATTTTGAGTTGATCATACTCTTTTAGATTCTACTCTGAGCTTAAATTCCAATTTTGATCAAATTTGCACTAGTGGGGGCCAAGTTATTCAAATCTCAAAATTAGGGGGGTCCGGGGTCATTTTGAGTTGATCATACTCTTTTAGATTCTACCCTGAGCTTAAATTCCAATTTTGATCAAATTTGCACTAGTGGGGGCCAAGTTATTCAAATCTCAAAATTAGGGGGGGTCCGGGGTCATTTTGAGTTGATCATACTCTTTTAGATTCTACCCTGAGCTTAAATTCCAATTTTGATCAAATTTGCACTAGTGGGGGCCAAGTTATTCAAATCTCAAAATTAGGGGGGGTCGGGGTCATTTTGAGTTGATCATACTCTTTTAGATTCTACCCTGAGCTTAAATTCCAATTTTGATCAAATTTGCACTAGTGGGGGCCAAGTTATTCAAATCTCAAAAAATTGGGGTGGGGGGGGCGTCGGGTATCAATTTGAGTTGATTATAGCCTTTTATATACTACCCTGAGCTTAAATTCCAATTATCATCAAATTTGCACTAGTGGGGGCCAAGTTATTCAAATCTCAAAATTAGGGGGGTCCGGGATCAATTTGACAGTCTACCTGAATATTCCCATACGAAATAAGAGAAAGTTAAACAAATTTTCTTGTATGAAGACACTTAAGATTTTTTTTTCTATTATAATTCAATAAAAAAAAAAATAAAAAAGAATCTTAAATTACACTTCCTAAAACTGAATATAAGCTTGAAATCAATTCGATAAAATAAAGAAAATACGGATTTTACCGTGTTTCGAGAAAAGCAGATTTTTACCGAGTTCGAGAAAAACCGACTAACGGTAAAAACCGGTTTTTACCGAGTTTCGAGAAAAACCGGCTTTTACCGACTTTCGAGAAAAACCGGTTTTTACCGACTTTCGAGAAAAACCGGTTTTTACCGAATTAGAGGTTCGTTACCGCGTTTTCGGTAAAAAATTTTTACCGGTTTTTACCGGTAAACCGGTTTACCGTCCAGCCCTACACTGAACTAAAGGTCTAAAGGGATGGATTTTATTATTTAATATATTTATGAGAAATAAGCATCTCTTTGAATGAAGACAAAATATTTTGAAATTTTATTTTTTCTCAAAGGATTGAATTCATTATAGATAAATATGCAGTCTTTTATTCTTATAGTTTCGAATAAAATTTTATAAAAGCACTAAAAGTGGAAATCAATCAATTTGTCAATGATTTCAAATGATGGGAGAGCATCAATTTGTTTTTTCTAATTCGATCGGCGCCCAGAGTGCAGCCAGGGAGCCTCGCTTCACTCGTCGTCTAGGCTTTTCTTCACGCGCAGATTCGCTTTTATAAAAGTCGCTCTATCTCTCTTATTTTTAGTTGGATTTGTGGAAAAATGCAAAACTGGTCTTTTCAATCAATTATAAAGCTATAGGCATTTTTTTATTTAACTACGACCACATAAAATGGGGGTTTATTTATTGCCTTTTACATCTTCATCTGCCGCCTTCATTTTCTAATTATCCTAATTTATTATTTTTTAATTAAATAAACACATTTAGGCCTTGATATTGATTGAATAACTTAGTATATAAAATATTCAAGCAAAAACAATAAAATTTTAGTCTCAAAACATTCTGAAAATGATTAAAAATCGATTTTCCAAATTTATTTTCACATATTAATTTTTACTTTCTCTTAAAATTCAATTATTTTTTTGATGCTGTTCTCATTTTGATTTCAAAATTGTTTGAAGACCACCAGAGCAACTAGAGAATTTAAAGATAAAAGGGCATCTAAATAATAATTGATTTTTGAATTTTAATAAAAAATATATATAGGTAAGAGAAAGTAAAATTAATTACGATAATTCTTTTATAAGTCATTAAAAAAATTATAGCTCGATGTCCCAATAATCTCTTATGAATTTAAATCATTAAAAAAAAACCCCGCAAATTCCTTATAATAGCCTAGATTTTTTTTAAGTACGTTTAGACGTCGTTCCTGAACCCCTTTATAAAAACTATTTTTACTTTTTTTTTTCTAAATAATAATTTGCTTGTTAAGCCGATAAACAAGACTTCTCTCTTTGATATCAAAAAGGGATCTCTTGTAATAGATAGACAGGTTCATAATGTAATATTAATGAGAGCTTATAACTTATCCAATCTCTCTCGATATAATATAATATAGGCCTACGCTCCATAGATATAACATAGAAGGACGAGGTAATAGAATTTAAAATATTCATGAGATAGTTGCTAAGTCTTTTAAAACATTAATATATTTAATAGATATGGGCGATTAATAGTTATTGTATTACACAGTGATTTTGGTGCTGGGCTATTTTGAGCTATTCCTGGGTAGCGCTGATTCCAAAAATGCCATGATTTTTGCCCCACCAGCTCTAGTTTTAGAGATTATTTCACAACCTTCCCCAACTCCCCCCCCCCCCGCTCCTATATATTAAAAATTAAATTTTAATATTGTGCTCTAAAGCGGCTCTTATTTTATATTTTCTAAATTTTTTTTAAGGCGTATATATGGACCCTGTTAGGCATTAGTGTGTCAAGCGCCATCTACCGAGTTTTGAGAGAATTAACATTAAAGTTTTTTGTTTTCATAGGATTATATATAATTTTTTGTTGTCAATTGTGCAAGTAACATTAAATATAAATTTTTTTTAGGACATATTTCATAAAAAATACTATTAATTATAGCATTTGAAACAATATTCCGTGCTTAACTCAATTTTTAATTTTTTTGGCGCTTGACCCACTAATGCGTAACAGGGTCCATATATGCAGATAATTGGAATACATAGAAACATAAAGTTCCAGCCCAATCGGAGGTCATTTAGTGGTGCAAAACAGAAAATAGAAAAATCGGATCTTTTCAGTTTTTTTTTTTAACTTTGATCACCCCTAATACATTACCCTTTTTTCCATGAATGCAAATTTTCGATATTCTATAGTTCTTTAACTTTTCAAAAATTATTCATTCGTTAAATTCTCTTTATTAACAAAAAAATCTCGTGTGACTGTCGGACATTACCTTCGGTAATCGAAAGTTGGTTTCTGTGCTTGTCACATCAGATTTTTTGTGTCGACATGTATTTAGTTTCCGACAGTAGGGTACAATCGAATTCAAGATGTAAAATTTATAAGTATGAGAAAATATTTATATTTTGTTACCATGACAACCATTTCTCCTATCCTTCCCTATGAAATACAAGAGTAAAGTTGTCTTCAGAAGATTTTAATGGCAAAATGAGAATATCCATTTTAAAGGGGATCTAAAAAAAAATTATTTTTTGAATTTTAATAAAAATCGTATGGAGAGAATTTTGAGAAAAAAAAAAACTGAAAAAGTGCATCAGTAAAGTATTAGTACGCTTTGGTCGATTTTATTCAAAAACTTTCGTGTCACGTGCTAGGAAGGTGTCTAACTTAAAATATAAAATTTCAACCTCCTAGCACTTTTCGTTCTTGAAATATTTTGTTCACAGACAGACAGACAGACAAACCATGTTGCGAAAACCACTTTTTTGAATTCAGGGGACCCCAAAATGTGTATATCCATCAAAAATATTAAATTATTTTTGACATGAATCCAGTACTTTCTCTATATAGATATTTATATATACGATAGAGGCAAGAGAAAGTAAAAACCGATTTAAATAATCAGGCCTGCGCTATTGTTTAATAAAATATTTTATGATAAAGAAGGTGTAATGCCCTCGGGCCTTGGTGTAGTTATTAGCGTGCTGGCCTTCCGGGTTTGGATCCCAAGCAGCCCGATGATTTTATTTAAGCCATTTCGATACCAAATGGCTTTAATAAATATGCCTTGACCCCCAATAACGATATATTACTTTACTATCAATATATTAAAATATTAGTATCGTAAGCCTTAGGCCTATATGAGTTGCTGAAAAGACTGTGTGTATATGTGTGTGAGTGTAAGTGTTAAACAAAAAAGATGATATTTTCCTCCAATTAATGAATAAATGCTTTGAAAATTAGTGCGGGGGCCGCCTTCATTACTATTCCAATCCAATAAGTAAATAAAAAAGTTTCAAGAAATTCTAAATTATATCAAAATTTTTATTGCAATTTCGATAAATAGAAATTTTTTTCATATAATTAGAGAGATATTACTGAATACTGATTGACCCTTGGATCCTTTAGCAAGGGACCATCAGAGAAAAATTATAAATAATAGAAACGATGGTTTGCAAATTCCATTCAATAGGCCTAAAAACAAACATTTTTTCTACCTGCCCATCATTATAAAATCTCTTTATTTTTTTTAAAACCGTTTTCGGCAACTGAGGCCATTTAGTGGTATGAATTTATTATATATATTTTAAATTACATGGTATCGATGGCTACCGGGAGACATTCCATACGCTGATTGCTGGTCACCAATCCCGATCTTTCACTGCGCTTGGCATTGCTTAACTGCAAAGATTGTTTATTTTTTTATTCTTATTTTAATAGTAAATAAGCTTAATTCGTTTTTTTACTTTTTTTTTCTTTCAAATATTGCTAAATAATTATGGGCGCTTTTATAATAATTCTATTTTTATCGCCGACAATCAGACAACTTGGAGTCGAGCCAACACGTCGGTGAGGAGGGAGGGGGCGGAGAGAGGAGAGGCGCGCTCTATCTCTCTCTCTCTGTCGCTCTCGCTCTCCGTTCTATGAGAACAAATTTGTTTTTTTTTCTCTGATTATTTTTTTTGAAAATGAAGTTATCTATGTTCGTACTTATAATAGTAACCAGTTCATATATTATAAATGCCAAAGGTTAACTAAATTATAGAATTCATTAAAATAATTTTTTTTTTTTTTACTTTTGATAAGAGAGCGTTGCAAAAGAATTTTATTTTTTTTATTTCATTTCGATTTCTCTCAACTAAGAGAGAGAGAGAGAGAGAGTAGTTAAAATAAAATAAAAAATCTGGTGTGACTGGCGCACAGCACACAACTTTCTCTTACCTTCGGTAATCGATAGTTGTGTACTGTGCTTGTCACACCAGATTTTTTGTGTCGACATGTATTTAGTTTCCCACAGTACGGTACATTCGATTTTCAAAATGTAAAATTTATATGGGAAAATATTTATATTTTGTTACCATGGCAACCATTTCTCCGATCTTTTCTATGGAATACAAGAGTAAAGTGGTCTTAAGAGGATTTCAATGACAAAATGGGAATATACCTTTTAAAGAGAATCTAAAAAATAATTGATTTTTGAATTTAAAAAAAAAATCGTTGGAGCAAATTTAGAGAAAATCGAAAAAAACTGAAAAAGTGCATCAGTAAAGTACTAGTACTCTTTGGCCGATTTTGTTCAAAAGCTTCGTGTCACGTCTCAGGGGGGTGCCTAACTTAAATATAAAATTTCAACTTTCTAGCTCTTTCCGTTCTTGAGATATTTTGTTCAAAGAGACGCACACACACACACACACACACACACACACACACACACCCCAGCAGACAGACACACACACACACACACACACACACACACACAGAGAGAGAGAGAGAGAGAGACACACACAGACAGACACACACACAGACCATGTCGCGAAAACCACTTTTTTTGAATTCAGGGGACCTCAAAACGTGAAGATCCATCAAAATCTCGACATCGAATTTTTGATATGAATCCAATACTTTCTCTCTCTATATATTAACATATAGTCTATATAGAGATAAGAGAAAGTAAAAAATATCACCAAATTTTTCTAGCCGGCACATGTCTAGTAATCTATTTCAAATTAAGTCCAACTAGATTATTCGAAAAGGGCAGTAAAGTAGAAACAATTTGAATCTCTGAAATAATTATAATCCAATTTCTTAAAGATGTGTAAATGTACAATTAGGCTTTTAGCGTGCTTTCCAGACATACGACGACTCTTGACACCTTTACAAGTCTATTTATATTTAATGGATTTAAAGAATCTACTTACTTTATGAATAGAACAAAAAAAAATTCAGAGGTTAAATTTTTCAAGATCTTAATAATTTAGGGAATTTTAAGAGATTTCGTTTGTTAATTCTGGATGAGATGTCCCCATCCATGGGTGTATATATATTTTTCCCAGTGAAGGGTGGAAGGGGAGGGGGGCGAACTTATTTAAAGAAACATTCCACACCGTTCAATAAAAAAATTTAAACTTTCTATTACTGAAAGTCAGAGAAAGTTGTGTGTGGTTAGCTCAGGGACCCACGCCTTGTGGGTACTTGGATGGCGACCACGAGCTGCTCCTAGCTGGGACTGACATTACTTCTGTTCTTTGTATGTTAGTCTCTTCACTTCAGACTGTGTGACGGGTCGGCCTGTATTATTTCTTCCCGGTCGCAAAAACCCATGAATGACAAATTCCGCCGACCCCGCACTGAGGGAATAATCAGGCGAAGAAAGAGAAGAAAAGAGAAAGTAGTGTGGTGTGCAACTAGTCACACCAGATATTATTTTTTAATAAATTAACAGATATGAGCAGGATGGTAGCTGTCTGAGCCAAATTCAATTTTTCCCACCTTTGCCTTCATTCCTAGAGGTCAGTTTTTTTATAATTTTATCTGTGAACTCTGACCCCTGCAAACGAAGGAGGAAGGCACCTGCGACGCAGAGAGAGACTCCGTTTCAAGCACTCAATCAGTAAGTGTCTATTTTAACGGCCCCGAATCCTCATCTGCCCTTATATTTTTCTCAACAGTCCACTTGCTCAAAAATCACTCATTTTATATCCTACATATTCTTTTGGTCCTTCGAGCCGGATCTTTTTTTGAATTTTGCTCGATATAATCTCCTAGTCGGCAGGTATTTTTTGATACCAATTTTGTCATTTCGATTGGGTGAGTGATTTTTTAATATTCTCTTACACAATACTATTTGCTGTGTTTTACTTTTTTTATTAATTTAATAGATGATAATATTTATTCATCGCTTTTATTAAATTAAAATTTTGTATATTGATGGCTTTCAATTAGTTCTGTGCCCTTGCATTTTAAATTGAAACCTTATCTCATTTGGGCGAGGATTCGTAGAAATTTGTTCCTTAATGATATATTTTTTGCTTTGAATCTTTTATTCAAATCAGATATCATTCTTTGAAGGAACACATTTATTATTTTTTTTTTAAATTAAATATTATTTATTTAATTTTTTTTTAATTTTTTGAAATTAACATTCTAATTTTTTATTTTATTTATTTTTTTAACTATCTCTTTTCTTAGATTATAAAGTCTTCTCTAAAATTTATTTTTTAATTTAATTTTTTGAAAATGGCTGCTAAAGCTAACATGGAAAAACATTTGGAAGGCTTAACTTTTAAAAAAGAAGCTCTATTCCAGAGAGTGCAAAGACTTTATAATTTGAGTAAAATTGTTAAAAATAAACCAGAAAGGCGTTTGGAGTTTGAAACTAAAATCGAACATTTAAATGAAACCAAATCACAATTTGATTCTATTATTCAAGAAATTGAAATTTTAAATAAAGCATTAGATAGTGATTATGTTTCAAGTTTTTCAGCGTTAGAAAGTTTTGAGACACTCTATTACGAGATTTTAATGGTAGCTCGTACTCTAAAAGTAGAGGAAAGGAGAGTTGAAGAGTGCTCAAAAACTAACAATACTAGATTACCGAAAATTCAAATTCCAACTTTCTCTGGCGAATTTGATTCATGGTTAACATTTTATGAAACTTTTAAATCCGCCGTTCATGAAAATAAAAATATTTCTAATATAGATAAATTTCATTATCTAGTTGGTGCCCTTAAGGGTCCAGCTTTAAATATTGTTAGCGGTCTTCCACCTTCTTCAATTAACTATCCAATAGTTTGGGATGCTCTTCTCAAGAAATATAATAACAAAAGACGATTGGCCTTTTTTTATTATAAAATTAATTGATTTTAAAATTTTAAAAGAGGAAAGTCCTGGAGAAATTGAAAGATTTTTAAATAATTTCTATGAAGCTTCGGGGGCTTTGAAAAGTTTAGATATTAACGGATTTAACTGATTTGCATTTTATTAAATATGGCCTTGGATAAAATTGATAATAATACTGAAAAACTATTCGAAATGTCGGTGGTTACGGAAGAAATCTCCTTCTTTTGAAAAAATTATCAAATTTTACACATACCATCTTGATGGACATTTTTAAGCAAAATTAATACACAAAGTAAGACATATAAAGAATAAGCCAATGGTAACTAGAAAAAATTGAAATTATGAGCAAAGACACAGGTATCTTTGTTATGAAATGGAGTTAGTTTGACCTATACTATTCCTGACTTTATTTCTATATTTGCTTTATTACAATTTATATTGTTGTTTGATTAAATTCAAAAGAATTAATAGACTCGGGTCTAGATATAATCATAGATAGAATGTTAAATAAAATCGTTTATTTTCACAAAAGTATAACACCGGGTTAACACACAAAAACAGGAAAATTTTAAAATTTCATTAGCGGATTTATCTGCACAACAATGGCTACCCTACTTTAGGTAGAAGTTCAGCTTCAAAACCTCGAAAAGACCTGGCAACATATTTAAAAATTGAACTAAGTCCACCCCTAATGCTTGATCCTACTTTCGATATAGCTGAGCAAAATGTTTTGCAACAAAAGGACATAAGGTGAACTAATAAATTTATCTTAATTCAACAAGAGACAGTGGATATTGCCAGGTAGTTAGTTCCACGAAATGAAACTCTCTATTGAGGAAACAGTTTCGGTTTTTAATGAAATATAACCATCATCAGTCCATTTTGAGAGGTGTGAGCTCAAATGACAAAGCATTGAGTCATATTGCGGAGTTGTCAGTAGATGTGTATGATACATAAATTATTTGTATAAAAAATACAAAGCAATGCTGATTGCTTTGTTAATACATTTGAGCTCACACTCTCAAAATGGGACTGATGATGGTTATATTTCATTAAAACTCGAAACTGTTTCCTCAATAGAGAGCTTTCATTTCGTGGAGACTAACTACCTGGCTGCTTGCTCCTTTATCCTCTTATTGTCAAACATAACAGCCACTTCATCTCTTCAATTTATCTTTAATTCGTTATTCACGGGCTAATTAAAAAAAAAAAAAAAAAAAAATTACTCCTATTACGCGCAACAAATAAAGATGGAATAGTTTTCTAATGATTTGTTGAAGAGAGTCATCTGAGTATTTATTTTTCGTTTGATGTATAAAAATTCGGGAATGACTTCCTCTTAAGACTGTTCCTCGTTTCTACTCTACCAATGCGTGAGGGCATTAATTTATTCAATTCATCTTTAAAAAAAAAATATTATTATGACAGATTTTGATAATTTACACTGTAGTATTAAATTTTATCGTAGGTACGTTTTTGAAGTTGATCGCCATTTCATGTCTAAATTTGCCACTGAGTGGGTCCATATCATCAGATAGATACTTTTCTCTTGATGAATGAAATCAGTTAAGATTGCCTACTTTAGTGCAAAACGAAAATTGACAGATGAAACTATAAAATATTTTCATTTTTTTTAATTATTCCAAGACTATCATTTTCAATAAGGTAATTTTTATTAATTTCTCATATATGTCCACATTGTCTAATTACTGAAATCAGTTAATGTGGCGTATTGGTGGGAATTAATTATATATAATATACGATTTTTTAAATTCAAAACTACCGGATTTCACAAAAAAGAAACTTAAGTTTCAACGCATTTTTGCCTACTATTTATGAATTATTAATTTGGAAGAATTATATATATCATGTGTTGGTCCATGAGGTAATTATGAAAAACATATAACCAAGTATTTATTAATTTAAATAAGCGAAAAATGTAGGTACCGCCGGGCATGTTGAGCGTAAATCGACAAGATCCGTGGTGCAACTCCCGGCGGTACCTACATTTTTCGCTTATTTAAATTAATAAATACTTGGTTATATGTTTTTCAGTTAATTTGGAATATTATTTTTGAGTAATATTGTTATAAATCAAATTTGAAATCTATAATTTTATTAAATATCAAAATGAACATCAGTTCATTCATTCTTGAGTTTTTTTTTATTCAGACAACTAAAATTTATTTTGTGAAATTCCACTTTTTTTTAACTCTGGGGACTTCAAAACTTTTATTTCTATTAAATTCTTATATCGGATTTTCGATGCTTTCTATATATTATTTTACTGATTAGGTAGAGAAAATAAAAATCTCTGAAATATTTATTTAAGTAATTTTTAGGAGCAAAAGCAAATTGATCTCATCTGTGTTAAAAGTTTTTTTTTTTTTCAAAATAGTGTATCGGTATTTTGCTTAGGCAAATTTCATTAATCGCTAAACGGTTTCGGCTAAATGATGTTTGACGTGTTTTGTTAGTTTTTGGATATTTTGATTTTATATACACTAATAGCATTGACGACTACAAACAATACTTTCTCTACCTCGTATCAGAGAAAGTAAAAATGAATTCGCAAAAAAATTATCTTATATGTCTAATAATAATAAATATTAGATTTATGGAGTACCTATAATTTTTTTTTTTTTTTTTGGCTTGAAAACTAACTTTGATTAGTAGTTGCGTGTATCCAAATATTTATTAATATGTAAAATTTTTGGTTCAAGTTTTTTTTTTGCTATATTTCCCTATCACGATCGCAATATATCATGAGGCAATTTTTTTTACTGTAAATTCCGCGTAAATCGAACGGTGCAATCGATAATGATTGATCTCAAAAAAAAAAAATAAATAAATAAAAAATAAAAATAAAAATAAGTCGAGTCTTCTCGTAGCGATTTCCAAGATGGTGTCCATCGGCCAACCTTCTTCCGATTAGCTGCTTAGGAATTTTATCCAGTGCAAGTAGATCAGAATTGCTCAATAAAAAATAAATAAATAAAAAACGATATTTTATCGAGAGCCCCTCCCGTTCTCACTCGTCTAATTAGAAGGTAGGGAGAATTAGACAAGAGCCGTGAGAATTTAATCGAAAACGAGAACACCGGAGACTTAAATACATGCTTTTAATTTTAATTCGTTAATTAACCGATGAAAGGATAGTATTTAACTTTTTTTTTAGTTCCCCGTCAATATGATCATCTATTTATTTTAAAAAAATCTTACGTAATTTCGTTAACCAATTAAAAGACTATAATTTTTACTTTAAATTAATAAAGTAAGTCCTGTAGTGCAGAGGTCAACTTTTTGCTAGAGGTCAAATGTTCGTTTTCCGCCAAAATGTACAGTGAGAGACAATATTAAGTCCCACCCATGCGTTTTCTACTTGTAATTATTTTATTGTTTTAAAAAAAATATTATATATTATTTTTTAAAGGAAACTTTCATGGTTCAAACCTAGAAAATTTCCAATAAAGATTTTCATTTTCTTTTATAAAAACAATGAAATAATCACAAATTAACACGCATGGGTGGGACTTGATATTGACCCTCACTGTACTTCAAATAAATTGGCTACCAATCAGGTGAAATAAAAAGGGACGGGTTGTAAATAGCTTTAGATTCGGAAAAAGAAAAAATCTAAATAAAATAATATTGGTTTTTACACTCCCAAATACTCCTTTGAACATTTTGCACGAGTTGGTATTTGATTTAATTGAGTGACAACAATCCTTGATTTGTGAACTTGGATTTAAGATGAAATATTATTACAGAGAAAGCATTCATTTAACTTTATAAAGAAATATTGCTACAAAATTAAATATTAGTAGTGTCTTAGACAACAAGAGAATTGTAAATTATATTGTAATTATTACATATTTTTTAATATTTAGGCTTTTTGTTTTGTTTTCGGCTATTTGGTTATTAAGGGGATGTCGGGTAAGATGACGAATAGGGTTAGATGACGAATTTGATTTTTTAATGAAAAATACGCTGGATAGCAGCTCCGTCGGGCCTCATTAGGGACCTCTGGCGGTCATCAGTGGCGGATTAATGCAATTTTGTCGGGAGGGGGGGCGGTTTTTTTTTTTTTATTTTTTTTTTATTTAAGGACTTTGTCGGCATCTATGGCCATTTAGCCCCTTTCCTATTTATTTAAATTGATTGGTAACAAATTCCATTGAAATTAAAGGGCGGAAATCATAATTTCTTTAGATTACTAGTTTTTATAACTGTTTGAATTTCTTCTCGGGGGGGGGCGATCGCCCCTGGCCCCCCTTTTATCCGACCCTGGCGGTCACCTATGCGTATCACGCGACATTTCACTTTTCCATTAGTGTAATTGATAGTATGCGAAAAGGTGTTTTTGAGGGGCTCTTCTGTACTTTTTGGCGACATTTAACTTAATGTGGGAGATAGATCACTTTACATTAGCTGGGTGTAAGATCTATTTCTGCGCCCATGTTCACAAATAGAGTCTTCAATGAAATGTATCATTATTTCAAGTTTGATTTTTCTTGATTAGTATAATTATAAACTTTTTGTATTTTGAACAAATTCCGGCAAAGTAGAAATTTTTATTTTCCTTATCGAGAAAAGATTTATGAAAACATCTGCTGACAGACTATATAGTAGACTGACCCTAAAAGTAAAAATATCCTTTATTAAACAGGTGTTTATAATTTAATTTGAAAAGATATTACTTTCCTTATTTGTAAACCTTTATTGATCATTTTTTTTTTTAAATAATATTGTATTTGGAACATATTGCGGATTTTTAATTCTAAAATAAAACTTTTTTCCTAGAATTTCTTGTACAAATTAGGTTCTCATGGATGAATAATCTATAATTTGATGACTTTTTACCTAAGATCAAAAATCTGGTGTGACTGGTCGCAGAGCACACAACTTTCTCCTTCCTTCGGTAATCGAAAGGTGTTTCAGTTTATCATACCAGATTTTTTTGTGACGACATATATTTAGCTCTCCGACAGTACGGTACATTTGAATTCAAGATGTAAAATCACTTTTGATTCAGGGGACCTCAAAACCTGTATATCCATCAAAATCGCGACATCGAATTTTTTGACATGAATTTAATTACTTTCTCTATCTATATATTAACATATATGGAGCTAAGAGAAAGTAAAAGTGTGCAAAAAAACAAAATAACTCCAAATTTTATTGTATTTTACATTTATTTCAAGTCTAATCCTTATATTTATCTTTTATGAATACATATTAATGGCGGTTGAGCTTTTGAAGAATACTGCCCCTCCCCCTCCAACAAAAAATTATTATAATGTCTCATTATTTTAACAGGTAAGTTTTCTGTCTCAGAAAAAATTCGACCCAATGCATATGAAGTCTTATAAAAATAATAATAATAATCATACATTTAATCATGGGCGTACC